>VCCN01002796.1:1235325-1260382 GCA_006491835.1 Architeuthis dux | reverse complement strand
TGACGAAATATCAGTCATCACGTAAAGACAAACCACATATTGGCACAAACTTTAAAGTAAAATCTAAAGCCCGTAAACATCTATTTATTGAGTGTGTGCAAAGATTTCCAGCGAAAAACGGGTTTTCAACCGTGTATTCAGTCTCTAGTCTTCAAAAAAGAACGCTATGAAATTTTGCACAAACCTAATAAAATACTGCGTTAATCTATGTAAAAAGTTTGAGATGTTTTAACAATGGTTCAATCCGGAGATGCTTTTGAAAAAGAACATCGCGATGACATACATTCACAATTTAGAGATTAGATTCGTGAGATTGGGGTGTAGATCACTTACCCATGTAGCACTAAAAATGGCAGTTCTCCCTCGTGTCGGACACACTGTGGAGTGACGTCTAATTTCACTGGTCAGCATCTGTCAATGTTCGGAAATTGCCTGTCTTTTATATAATAATGAACAAGCTAAGTTAATACACCATGTGACAATTATCAGAGCGATTAGAAATGAGCATCTGGTTGGATATCAAGGACGATTTCTTGGGAATTTGATCACCTGCATTCGGAACAAAATGGCAAAGCCAAACAGAAACAAACACATACAGAGAGCGAGAGGGGGGAGAGAGAGATTCCGTCGACTGGGTATCCTGCGATCTACATATGCTTCGCCAAGGCTTGTGTCCTGGAGAGGTTACTTCAGTGTCGTTCCATTGTCTACCGAAACAGACGGAGGCCTTCATATACGTAGAGTAATCTTCTTATATAATACGCCACGTGTATGTTTATATTTTTGTCTGTAACATTTTTCAATGGAGATAATTATCAAAAACTAATTATAGAGTAGTCTCCCTTATTTATGTATTGCAAATGCGTAAATATCCCGGTTAATTCTGGTTGAACATAAACAGCAAAATGCAGAGAAACCTAATGTTTATATATATATATATATATGTGTATGTGTGTGTGTGTGTGTGTGTGTGTGTGTGTTTGCGCGCGCACGCACGTACGTGCTGATATGTTGGCGGACCAAATTGGGTTACGTGAAAGATTATGTAGATTACAAGAAAAACATCAATAGATAAAAAGCAAAACTACTCCCGTCCTTCGGAGACTGAATACTAGATGAAGGATCAAGACCTTTTTTGGTTTACCAGTTGCTTTATTTTTTTTAAATTTAAAAAATTGAAACCATGTAGATAACGAGTCACCATTAGGCCAATCATATCGCGAATCATTTGGCTTTGAGAAAAATTATGTTCAGGCGGTAAACTAAATCAAAATTCAGTAAGCTATTCTAAATATTATCCGTTCTCTTTTGTTAGGCGTTGTGTTATCTGCCTGTCATAAATCTCACCTGTGTTATACTAACAAATTTCCTAAAAATCTGCTTACTCCTATTAATAACATTGACTGTTGTTATTATATAGTCGTTATGCAGAAATCTTGCAGTGACAGACTTTCTCGAAGATCACACCAAGTTGCGTGACTTACATACAGAACTTTAGATTGTATGTTGGAAATAATTCGGGACTTAGAATTAATATTTCATTTGCATTTCTCAACTCAAAGTAGCTAGTTGTTTGCATGTGGAGATTTAATTACGACTGTCCTTCAAAATATCATTTGAGTATCATCGAGTATACGAGGGTGGATCAATAAGTCCGCATCCTGACACGTAGTTATTAGCTGAATTTTGGTCTGAAATTTTCACCGTGTTATGCTCGATCTATGTGATTAATATTCACCATTGAATTAAGCGCATTGACAAGGAAGAGTATGCTGAAAAATAAATATCTGTTGTGTAAGATAAATGCTTTTTATTTTCATCATTAGCCTATGGACTTATTGATGTACATTACGTATCCTACTCCGAACCGTTTCAAAACATTTATGCTTTAATTAGTATTATATTTACCGTATTTCACGTTGTATAACGCGCAATTCTTAATCAAAGTTAGACCTTAAAATGGTACCCGCGTGTTAAACGCGAAGGATACATTTTGGGAGGCACAAGAAGCAAGCATGGGGCGCGTTACCATAGCAACGGAATTTTCTGAGAGCGAGACGATAGTTACATATTTTCAGAATTTGAAGATTCCAAAAATGGTGAATAGACTTGACCTACGCAGTTGGATTTTCTTACCTACGTTATTTTTCTTTGTGAGTTTATATGGGAATTACAAGATTTTAAGCGGGAAAACCGCTATATTAATTATCAGTTTTCTTACACTTGACGAAAAGACAGAGATTTCTTTGTCAGCCATTGACAACCGTAACATTGAGACTATTTTGGTATCAAGATTAAGAGACAAACTCCACTATTCGGCGTAACGAAGTATAACTGCGTATCACTAATAAGTCAAGTATCAAACAGATACAACATATTCGAAAAGCATCCGAAGTACAACATAATGGGGTTACAAGAAATTAACTTGCAACACCAAATCAAGAGCTCTGATTGGATTCGTCGATGTCATTTCGTCAAGTATTTGGTGATTCAACAAAGTATTATTATGCGACAGATGTTTTATCGCTCCTACGTGTAGACTTTCATTTTTATATTCAAATCCTATCCTCTGAAAATTTTGTTTAATATCGGATATCTTGGTGCAGCATCCAGTCTGTTGCAATATTTAGTTTTTGTGCTAACATATTTAGAAAAACCCGATTCACACTTTACGCCGCCTAACTTATTATTTTGAAAATGGTGAATACCAATTTTTTATAAAATAATTTATTTTTATTAAATTTTATTAAAAACACATTATCTCGCGGAACTCACATTGAGAAACACAGGTCTAAGTACGCTGATTCACTGTTTACTATGTAATTATAAACAATATTCTACCAAGCTCTGGAGAAACATTTACTTCAGATTTAAACGTATTCACTAGTTAGAATTTCTGAAGTCAAACTTTAAAAGTGTTATGCCTACCAGGGTAAAGTGATGACAATGTTGTTTGGAGCATTTAGAAAATGGGTCCAGTGTTGCCAATTTAGCGCGTTTCGCGCTAAATTTAGCGCGTTTCTTGTTTTGGCAGTGCAAAAAGCGCTAAATTAGCGCCTTTTCGCCTAAAACATTCTGGCCATTTTAGGCCATTTTTGCGTCTTTTTTGGCCATATTTGGCAATTTAAAAAAATCTAGCTCTTTTTGGCAGTCAAACTAGCGCGAAAAGTACCTACACTCTTTCTTTTTACCTCTTTGGTCGTTTGTTGTGTGTGTCCATTCGAGCTAACTTTTTCTGCTTTTCGCCTTAGCCCAACAAGTATAACTTGCGTGCGCAACAATAGTTACAATAGTTACTGAAAAGAAGTAACAAAATGTTCCTCTCCTTTCTTTTGTGTCCCAGAGTCTCTCTGTAACATTAACCTCCTTCAAAATTGCCCGTAATGACAATATAGGTATTTACTAAGCTTAGCTTAGTGAGGATCGAACTTACTACCCAATACTAATGGCCTGCTAGACTAGCTAGCTAATAATTACCCAAGGACGAAGCGCCTACGAAATAACAATATAAACTTGATTTCCTTTTCTCGTCCACTATTCTCTGTATTCTAACCGACTGGATCGATTACTCATTCTTTTTACCAGTCAAAGATAATACACTGACCACAACTGTAAAAGTAACATGTGGGTTTTTTTTAAACTGTGTTTGGCAAACAATAAACCGGGTCAGAGTTAAACTTTAATTTTTAACCCTCATTAGATAACTACACATTTTTATTTTAATCTCATTTCAGAATTATCTACAAGTAAGAAATAATCACATCTTTAATCATCATAGTACGGAATTATAGAGATAAGTGGAGTTGGCCTAACGGTTAACAGCACGGAAAATGGAATCGACGAACTGAATTCAAATTCTGACTGAAATAGTTTGTGTTCACTTTGCACTAATACCTATAGGAAAGTCGTGAATCCAATTCTCCCAATAGCTTAGGAGAGATGTTACGCCGCTGATGGCACCACATAACCCATTACAACCTGTCACAGGTGGCTTGGAGAGAACATGGGCACCGCCAAGTGGCTCCCATTGCCTCAATAAATTTCATGAAGAACCCAGTATGGTACCCCGACGATCTACTATTCGGATAATTTGATTTGATTGGCAGAGTTATAGACACGCGAAGAAAGGAGTTGAGAGTTTCGTGTCATTGAATTATTTTGACTTTCATTAAGACGATTCCTGTTTTTATAATCACAATGGATGCAATTCTGGACTCCCATACCCCAACTGGTTTCATGTAAAGAGATTCACAGAGACATTTGTTAAATTTATAAAATTACGCCCTTCTTCATGAAAGCAGGATATTTTATTAAGCCGTTAAGGGATTATCCCGAGTATAGTCGTTTTTAAAAATATTTTATTCATTTCAGGATATCACGAGCAACTCGTTTATAAAATAACTTTTGATTTTGGACTGAGCCAAAATATTTGGGCATCCTGTTACATTTTAGAGTAAGAACGAGCCTATCCTGAACGTCTTACGCCAAGCAGCACCAATTTCGCAAGATCAGTAGCAACAATCAAGTTTAAAAGCTAATCACTCGAATACATATGCTCTTCTACACATTGATTTTATCTTGAGTTATCGTTTCGACAACGCGAGAGGTGAAAAAGCGAGCGCACTTTACTAAATTAGCGATGCAGCTTTAACTAATTTGAAACCGACGCCAGGGAAAGAGCTGGTGTCTTTATTACAATATATCTAGTCATGTGGGAACACAACATGTGGCCATCAATCATCAGGTCAAACCAAAATTATCATTACTTTTTGATCACCAGATTTTTCGTTTGAGAAAGTAAGATAAGATCAAGACAGCGTTATTAATTTTGTTTACCAAGCAAGTCTTTCGTTTCTAGTTTGTTGTTTTTCTCCTGGTAGATAACAAACAATTGACGATTATATCACAAACGAAAACCAACAAATAAAATTATCAGTTACGATTTGTACCCACAAAGAGCGAAAGGGACACACAAGAAACGGGGTAAATGAAAAGAGAATTATAACTTGTTAAAGGATAACAACTCGACCAGACTACTCTCACTGCTAATGCGATTTAGTCTCCTGTCACTTGATATCGGCTGAAGGCTAAAGTGTATAAATGGTCGGCAGTTGAGTGACGTCAGTAGTACACACTCCACCGCTGTCACCAGTTGTTATAATGTGGGTAATTAACCGTTCTCGACACCACTTGTTTCCCATAAAGGTTTTTGTATCCGATGGATACAGAAACAAAAAAACTTCTAGTTACTTGAACCGTAACTCCTGTCTTCCACTATGTGTCACTCACAACGACTTTTCAAATCGACCATTTATACGCCTTGCGCTGTACAGAAGTGGCAAGAGGTGACATCACAGTAGCAGTGAGATTAGTCTTCATTTAACTATCCAACAGTCTCCCATCACTGATGAGTGCCATGTTGGAAATAAAGTCAGTGCCCGCGAATGTTGTTAATAATAATGAATAAAGACCTACAGCAGTATAGTTATGCTGCTTGCGGATCACCACTTGATTGGTATGTCAGGACGAAATAAGAGGTAGGAAAGCTTTTACGAAGTTGGTTGGATGATGATTTATGCTATGGATACATTTCTGTTCGTCGATTGATTAATGAAGCGATTACAATTAAGAAAAAAGAATATTGACGCCTTTTTAAAAAGTTATTTACTCAGCTTAGCTTAGTGTTGTACTCAGTGAAGATCGAACTCACTTCAGTTGTAATATTAGCTTGCTAACAATTACTCCACGGTAAAGCATCCTGTCGTTAAAAATAAATAAAACGAAAACGCGATGATTGAATCGGCAGAGAGAAGGTACCTGACCCTCTCTTTTTAACACAATCTGAGGGATGTATCACTAGTGCCAGAGTTATATTAATGCTTATCATTGTTAAGGCTGAAGCGCTCTTGTGGTTACCTACCAACTTCAAGTTTTTTTTACCCTTTGCCCTCGGTCTTAGAGTTTGCTGAAAATCGTCTAATGCACACACAGGTCAAGTGGATGGGCAAGGTATAATGAAGCCTCCATCTTCAACTTTAATACTTTTTGCTGCATGAACGTTATCAAATGACATCCTATCTATTCACCAAACTCAACCCTATTCCAAGCTGGCCTACATGTGTGTATTGTTTGTTCATTTTAAAGGAAGTTCTGTCCAAAAACCACTAAATCCTTACCATAACCTTCCAGAGATGATAATCTCCAATTATATTCACACAATTCCATATTTAGTAAGTGACAATACAATGGAAAAATGGTATTAATTCTTATCGTTGAAGGCTTCCATACATCTTTTTGGTTCATTATTCAAATGTAACCCATTTATCAAGCATTTTCTTAAATGATTTGAAATGCTTCCAATTGGTACATTTGTTTGTTCTGAGATCTCAGGGTTATTTTTGACTGACATTCAAATCTTTACATTAACTGATGATATCCCTCTCTTTTTTTACTGTAATCTTTACTTGCAAATTTGTTCAAAACATCCAATACTGAAGTTATATTCCATGTAGCTTCAAGCTCCAACTAATCCATATATCAGAAAAATGGTTACACATTTGTTCGGTAACAGTTGCTCTGGTTCTTACCTGAAAGCGAAATAAACCCTTCCATAAGAATGAATAAATGTTCTATTCATTCATTCTAAATGGAAGGGTTCAATTAACTTTCAGGTAAGAACTAGAGCAGTGATCAACGAACAAAATGTATATTCATTTTTCTGAGACACCCTGTATATATTGTTTGTAACACTTTTTAGTAAGTGCACAGATACTATGCTCTGATCCTAGGGAGGAGTGCCATTCATTCGTAAATAAGTCATTTTTGACGGGTACTATACTAGTACAAGTATATAATGCAAAATCCATGAGATGAAAGGTATTCCATATTAGCCTTTCTTTTTTAAAGTTAGGAGTGCTGGTTTCTATACAGTATTAAATTGTACAGTCTCCTTCAAGAAAGATGTAGATGTCAGTCTGAATAACGACAATGCTTTATATTTCAAGATGGTCTCTTTTTTTTCAATGGGTGTCTCAGCAGGATAAAAGATAAAAGAAAATTCCTCACAGCATAAGTCATTCCAATTCCTGTTACATTTTGACTGAAGATAAGTAACTTGATAACAAGCAGAGTGTGGTCTAAGGTGGCCTTCAAGTGAGTTTTTTTGAAATCTACATCAAGATAAAGTGTATATTGCATGCTACTGTAATGCTTCAAGTATAAAATATATAAGATAGTTGCAATATACTGTTTTAAACTGTAAATGACACAAATGTTACAAATACGATTGGTAATCTTTATAAAAAGTTACCTCTATGAGAAAATTACCCTTAGGACAGAAAGAAAAGGCTATTTTATTTTCATACAGCCAAAATCAAAAATAGAAAGAAATTTACCCTATATGCTAGACTACAAGACGAATGGTTTACAAGTGTATTTGGAGGACTACCACTCACTGCAACTCATCCAAGCATCATAACTGTCCATATTTTTCTCTTTCAATTATATGTCCATCTTATATACTGGCATATATGTAGGTCTCTTTCTAAAAGTTATCTTGACTACCAGACAAATCAGTAAGCACAATATAGCCCTATTAGATGATGCAACAAACTGATGAAATACTTCATTCCAAAATTTCTTAGATCATATTTTAAAAAGCAAATAACATTTTATTTTTTGTAACTAAAAATGTAAGTTTTAAGAAGTTATATCTTCTAAATGCTACTTTAATCCATTGCAAAATATGATATACCTAAAATCATAAATGGACAGTTCAAACCGTATATTGAAGTATTGAATGCTAACTGCCATAGCATGCAAAGAACATTTCCTGATTCAACTTTCAGCAGTGGACCTAATATTCCCACCCATGGAAAATAAAATTTCTATAATACTTCTTACATCAAAATAAAGACTATTTCCAAAATATAAATTTTATATAATTATACACTGATGAACCAAAACACTATGACCAGCAACATGTGGCAAGAATGACAGCTAGTCTCATAACAATCGTGCATGTCAAAAGGTATATTAGCAGGTAAGGCAGCCTAGAGCACTCCATTTTGAGATCTTGAATGCCAGTTATGGGCAAGAAGTAAGTTTTGAATGACTTTGACAAAAGGCCAGAGCAATTCCAAAATGGCACGGCCGGGGTATCCACGTTCAGTTGTGGTCCTAAGATAAAAAAAATTATAAATGCAAGAAGTGAACAGAGACTTTCCTGCCAAGTACGAGCTGCTTTGACATAGCTTCAATCAAGTTTAAGGAAGGAACGCAGAATACGATAATCCCTGAATATTTTTGGCTGCAAAAACCATTGCATATACTAACACTAACATTCCAAAATTGTAAATGTACAAAAAACAGTTAATGAAAACCATAAATTTCATAAAACTACATAACAGTGAATTGGAAAAAAATGATTTAATTCTTATGGTTAACCAGTTCGCGATTGTAAACAAGAGTAATTGTTTGGAATAGGTTCATTAAAACGTTTTTGTTATATTATGGAAGGGAGATAACCAAGATAGACTATACATGATTAGCTGCTGTCAAACTATTACTGTAAAGAACAAATGAAAGCAGAAAACTGAACATTTGAAACAGTATTTTATATGAATTTAACTACTATGGATATTAATTCTTTGCAATAACACATCACTGACCCCATCCATTTTGAATGGCTAGATTTTTACAGTTGCTCAAAAATAACTTTATTCCCAATCTAAAAAGCTAATGATGCTTACAGAGCCACATAAGATTAAATATTTTTTTTCATATCTGTAAATGAATAAACATTTGAAATTAATAAAAAAATGATTGAATAGTTTTTCTTTGTCCTTTCTGACAGTTTCTCCACACAAACTCATGTAAATACAAAGTAAAGAGTTTTTGATGTGTGCAAATTGTCTCCATAATTTACACTTTATTCACATCCACATTTCCTATTCTATTTTTATTATGTACAGCATCTATCCTGGTTACCTCTCTTGCAATAAAGCAAAAAATTTTAGTTGATAATTTTTTTACAATCTTTCTTATTAATAACAAAGATTGATGATAATAATAACAAAAACAATGAAATTAATTGATTACAAGTTCCAGACGTTTTCTAATATCGACACATGTCAGTTATTGTCAAAAGTCCATGGCAGCTGTTATATTATAAATATATACGCATTTATCCTAAATCTTTTAGGCTTTGTTTATATTGTACAGCATATTTTCTATGATACGCAAAACTCTTCACAACTGAACCGCAACTGTATATCATTCCTTGTTGCATACAGCGCTACATAGCCGCAGGTAAGCCAGAGTACCCACGCTAACCAATGTCCATTGCCTCATCCGACAAGTTTTGTTGATTGCGTTGTTATTGTGGGGATAGCTAAAAGTCCCCAGGATCCTGTGGAAAAAACAAGCAGATGGAGACACTGGTTCCTATCAATCATGTGGAAGGTACTTCATCATATACCACCTACTTCGACAAGTGGCATCTTCACGTGTTCTGTCACAATGCACAAGTTGTATATAGGAATGGTTTCAGGAACACAAAGACTCCAGTGTTGCCCTGGCCACTAAACTACCCCAGATCTTAATCCCATTGAGTGCTTAAGTTCACCTTTCAGAACCGGCACCACGTTAACTTGCAGCAGCTAACATGCTGGCACCAGATTCCAGAGAAAACCTTTAGAGGCGTTGGAGTCCACACCCAGAGCAGTTTTGTAAGCACAAGGAGGGCCAACACCACATTAGGCAGGTGTTTTGCCTCATCAATGTGTGTATAAACTGAAGTGCCTAAAAATCAGAGACAGCAGTACATTGGATGGTCTCGCCCTCCATCACCTTGTAGAAATGGGCTCAGCCAGATGATGTATGTGACGTAATAGGTTCCCATGCTCAGATATAAACCTCATTGGGCATGTTGCAGACCTTAGTAAATTCCCCACAGCCACACCCACTAAATTATTAGGTAGCTGTCCCTAATTTTTTGGCACCTCAGTTTATATGAAACTCAATTGGTTTGGGTTGTTTTTTTGCAAGATTTACCAAAGAAAAGAAACCATACAAGATATAGTTGACATGGAAGTTTATTAAATGGCCATATTGTTTAGAATCGCAGTTTCTGGAAAAACCATCTGTTCTTGCCAGTCTTGTATCTGAAAAATTAAAAAATAGCTTTTAAAATCCACAAGCTTCATAATGTAGCTGTAACTTTTCAATTAATATTTTACTGCCTATAAAATACATGTTACAGAATAGAAGAGATAGCACATAAACCATTGAATTTTTAACTATGTTTCATCTAATAGGCTGCAAAATACAAAAATGTCTTTAGATCTAGTTACATATACTAAATTTATATCAAGGAAAATAACTCACAATATTAATCATTTAATCCCATAACAGACATATGCAAAATGTGTTAAAAAGCCTAGAATAGCAGCTTTAATGAAATTCATTTGATTATAAAAACATCATAGACACAAAACGTGTTTTTCAATGACCTTTATACAGCTTATTTTTGGAAAAATTTACGACAAAGAAAACTAGTATATACAGCAGGTTCAGAGTGCCCAACCATTTTACAGGTTTAAATTTTGGTTTGGTCAGATTAAGTAACTTGTATGCACTGAAGAAATAGATAAAACACTCTGGTTTTCATCTCCGAGCCCATCAGTCACTAATTCGATCAAATCGTGGAATAAATCATTGTTGATTAAGTATCCAATTGTCATTTTGAAGGAAACCGATAGTTGAAAAATAAAATAAATACCACCTGTTTCAAAAGTAAAAGAAAGCGTAAAGGGAAATAACCCTAGCTAAACATTAGAGCTAGGGTTTTCAACAACCGGTCAGGATGTTTGACTATGTTTTTATCGTACGTCAAGAGTTAATAGAACCTGCCACACAATAGAATCAATTTTGTGACAACCGATTCAAAGTATGTAAACATTGCTAATTTGCCTCATTAATTATGACCCAAATATATTTAGTTCTCAAAACTATCTTTCATATAATTTTAGCTTGTGATTCAAGTTAAGTAACTGAACTCTCAAAAATATGCTGTGTTATTTTGTGGTTGACTAAGCCCCCCGACACACACTTATAGCCTCAAACAAGAGTCTTCTATAAATATCTTTCATAGAAAACTATTTGCCTTGTTCAGTTAATTGGACCAGCCGGTTATTGGGTCCAAAATCATTGGTCCTATTAACTATTGGCTTCCTAGAACGCAAGAGATGATACCCTTTGTTACAATTATTTTTAGAGCTCTAGTGTTTAGCTAGAGTTATTTCCCTTCACGTTTTTTTCTTCCCATTTATGAAGCACATGCTATTAATGTTATTTGATTTTTTCCTTTCCTAAAAACATTTAGGACTTGATGCTAAGCCGGTTGAGTACCTTTTTTCAACTTTTCACCGGTTGATTGCAAACATCGCCGATTAAAGCAAACTTGTATGCAGAACAGACGGAAGCACTTAATTTAGTGCCCATGTGTTGATGAAATTCCTGCATATCTGTGTGAATTTCTTCAAATAAGCTACATAAGTCATTGGAAAACACGTGTCTGATGTTTATATTTTATAACCATTGCATTTAATGTATTACTAACACACTACATGATTGTTTAGTGTTCATTGAGCGCACCTGTTTTCTAAAATTATTATACAATTAATCAACAACCACGTATGCATAACATTATTTTTAGCACAAGTGCCAACATCACATTAAAAAACAATGTCTTTCCTGCAATGCTGCCAATTTTCACAATATGTTCACAAGTAAAGACACTATAAACGTTTGAATAAACAAACCATTTTTTAGTCATTTTCTGCTCAATCATTACAGGACTGGGCTTTGACTTAGAAAATATAAATGTGAAATAACCAAAGTCTCAAAAAAAGCGGTGTTATTTTGTGGTTGACTAAGTTACCCCGCTTGCAACATTTACAGCTTCAAACAAGAGTTTTCTGTAAATATCTTTCAAAGAAAATTATTCGCCTTGTTCGGTTAATCGGACCAGCCGGTTATTGGGTCCAAAATCATTGGTCCTATTAAACGGAATTGACTATTTGATATCACTTCAAGAAAGGCCCTGATAATTAGGGAGTTTATCTTATTTTTCAAAGAATTGTCGATATCGATTAATATCTACAGCAATAATTTCTCAAGATCAAATATGTAAATGCAGGGGAGACCGGGCTAAGTTGGACCAGTCTTTTATTTGAAGACTAAAGAGTTTGCAGTCATTTTGGCCACATGACCGCCTACATTCTTGCACTGGAAATCTGACAAGTACATTTTTTTAAAAATTGAAATTTCAGAAACCTGAAAGTTTCTTATTTTCTGTATTTATTGGGTCCCATAAGATACAAAAACAGCATGGCTCAGCATTCTTTTGAATTGCTGTTTATTGAAAATTAGGGGACAGACTTACCCCAACGTGGGGCAAGTTGGTTTGTGTCAGCTACGAGCCAAACTGAGTTATGTTACAATAGTTTTGCCATCTATTGACATCACAAATTTATGCAAGATATTGATGCTCAGATTAAACCATGAATAGTTCATCAAACTGTATTAAAATATTCTCCACATGGCTTCAAGTGAAAAAGGAGGTGGAGTAGCATCATTAAATGTAAATACAGGGTGTCCCTAAAGTCTGAACACATAGGAAATATCACTATAACTGTATTTTTTTGCCCCATTAAACATGAGTTTGTCGAAAGAGGGATTGAACTAGTACTTCTCAGCAGATGTGAAGGATGGTCATATCGAAAGATAGCAGATGATTTTAATGCACTTCATCCCAGAAGGATCCCAATGTGCTCAAATTGACGGAAATGTGGAGTTAATGCATCGGGTTCATGTGAATCTCGCAAAGCACATTGAACTTTGCATCACAAACAGTGGAAAACACATTGAAAATGTTATTTATTAATATTTCAATTAAATAAAATGGTGTTCAAATTTTTTTATTGAAAATATACATTTTGCTATGTGTCCAGACTTTAAGGACACCCTGTATAACCAGTCTCATCTTTGAGCTGCTCTCAAATACAAGCATTTCATGTATTCAAGACCTACACCCAATTGCAACCTACTTACTTGCAATATTGACAGTTTTGTATGAGAATATATATAAAATATATTTCATGGCTGCCAAAGCAGAGTTAGAGATCTGGATAATACCGAGACAGTTTTTTCAGTTTGTTTGAAAAGACAATATAAAAATGCTTAAAAAAAGAAATTAAATGAACCTTTCTGCAATTTTTAAATAGTGTAAAATACTTACCGTTCTTCTAGTTTGGCTTTAACCTCTCGCCTGGCCTTGCGTTTCAAAGCTGGGTCCCTGAAGGCATCTTTGTTAACACAGGATTTGTCAAGGTTCACATCAATTGAATACCTGTTTTACCAAAAACAAATGCATATTATTATTAGAGATTAAAGGAATCTCTAAAGGAGTACTAAACTACAGTTAAAATATACTCAAGCTAAATGTTTCTCCAGACTTCCTTGCCTATAAATTAGTATTGATAGAGATCAATCTTGTATTTATAGAAATAAAAATAATTTAAATACAGTATTGAGTCTTTGCTGACTTTATGTCTATGCCTAGAATACAAACTATCACAAAAATATTATCTATAGTTAAATTTCTTTCAATCAGAAAAAAGATTGGTGGTGGGGTTACAATGCCAATAATAAAAATGATTGATATGTATAGCAGATAGCACAGTAAATCTACACCAGACATGTTTATTTTCTGCTTCAACAAACTTACCAGGGACAGATGGGGAAAAAAAGGGTCCTTGAAGGTTTTATTTGTAAGATTTGAATAATATGTATTATAGGATCCGCTACAGATTGACAGTGTTTCATTGCTGCATGCAATTTATCAAGCAAATCTTGAGTATATATATTAACACAATCATTAGATTTTAAAAGAGATGCATAGATTAATGATCATTAAAATTAAAGATTTTAATCAAATGGTTAAAATGAAACTCAATCTAGAAATTTACATTGCACCAATTAATGTAGCCGATTACAAAGATTTTGCTTCTTCAATCTTTCTGGGAAAATTCAAGGTCAGTATATTATCAGTTCATTACGATTAGTATTCTAAGAGAGTTCATTTCTGGATAATTTTCTTATCGTTAACAAATAGGCTTTCTAATAATTCAACATGGATTTCAACTGGTCACAAAACTAATTTTAAGCTTTTTTTGTAAATTTGATGTAAATTAGCTAAACATTGATAATCACAAAAAGCTTGTAAGCAATATCAGTAATGTCTCAGTGTCCTTAAGTTTCTGACATAGAGAAGCAGAAACGGTCAAGAAAACTGAAGTTTTTATAGCAAGCATAAAAAATTGAATCCAGTTACCATCAACTGGGCACAGAGTGCAGCCTGCATTACAGATGTTCATGTAACAGAGATAGAATGAAACAAAACACCAAGAAAATTCTTTTAAACCTAAATATTTATTTTTATTGTCTCTTTCAACAAGTATGTTAAACAATTTACAAATGACAATGTATATAAATCAAAGAAAACTTTAAATAACTTCATCTAAAATATATATATGATCAGATGCTGGGTAAACCAACAAAAATAAGTATAACTATTAATACAAGTGCACACCTAGAGGAAGCCATTAAATATAATCACAGATTAGGTTATCAAAATCATTTCTATGATAGATGAATTCAATAGTATAACAATGTATGTAAACTGTTCATATTCTTAACTTAATGTTAAATAAAATACCCTCCCCAAAGTGATTACAATCAGCAGCTTCCCCTGTATCAGTCATTCATCTGATTATAATTGAAAGAAATCTGTGCGTGTATGCACTGAGATTACAAGACAACTGGCCATTGTACAAATTTGACATTTGAAATATTAGTCAGCACACAAGGCAGTGCAGTGTCGAGTTTGAAGTTTTTTGATCAACGGTTCGAGAAATCCAATTAAAAGTTCAAATAAAATCAAAGATTAATTAAAAGATCTCTTCATTGTCTTAGGTATCTCACTTGACTTCCGCGCTAAAGAATTATCTAAATTTAGATGTAAAATATCTAAATTGGCAACACTGAAGAGAAGTAACAGAAATACTTTGATGCTGTAGTTTCATATGACGGACAGAAAATTATTTTACATGACAAGCTGCTCCACACAAAGTTAATGATGACACGTGCACCTTTAGAACGGATAGTGCCCTAATTTCTTTTTTTAAATATTAAAGAGATTCAAAGGAAGTCATTTTTTTCAAAAGAATTTGATTTGTGAGTTTGACACTTATTACAAATCATGTAAACTGTATTCCTACTAAACAAAAAACATCATATATGATAAAACACATCTGGCCTGTTGTTCAATCAAATTTTGATCACCTCCCTGATCAAATGGTATTATGAAAACGTTCATTTATGCAAGTCACTGCATTGTTTTTAAGAAAAAAGAGAAATGTATGAAACATTTTACTGTTAACCATTGGAGTTTTTGGTAACATTTTTACCACATCATCTGAAAAGTCCTGCAGAATGTATAGAAAGGCAAGTGTAAAGCATTTAACAAATATTTACCTTGTGGGCATGAGATGATTGTAGTTGAGGACTTTGACGAAGGTCTTCAGTTTGGACCTTTCTTTCATTTTCCTCTTTCCCATGCGTTTAGTTACCTTGCGGGGATAGCGATCAATACCAGCAACCAAGGCATGTGCATAGCCTCTGTCTTGGGTGGCATCATCATAATTCTACAATAAAAAAGATTACCAATATAAAATGAGCACATATGGGAGAGTAGTGGACTAAGAAGACTTTTCCAATGATATTAGACTCAAAATTGTTAAATGTACACTGTAATGAATTTAAATGTCACTCCCAAGATGATTAGAGTTCAAGATTCTTCATTAATTCAAACCCAAGTACATCCTTTTAATAATTAACATTCGGAGCTGAAATTTCACTTTTTTACAGAACACCAAAGCACAAAGTGGTTATTAAATTGATATTTCAACCAAAATACTATACAGGTATACCTTGAATAGTGAGGTTAATACATAAAATTTTCTGTACGGTTCAAGGTCTAATTATAGTTGTTTTTTTCCAGCTTATACTCAGTTACATTAATTTGTACCCCAATATCTTAAGACCTGCACTAATAAAGGGATTCTTGTATTGGAAGAAATGGTTTGAGAAATCTTGAGAATCTTATAGTAACAAATTTAAAATGCTGAGATTTTTCCATAGAAAATGACTATTTTTAAAAGCTGAATGAATGACAAGGAGTATATTATTGAGAACAATTATCCATCCATCAGGATTTTATCATTTTAAATCAGCAATCTGTTAGACATACATTTCAAAACAAGGATGGATGTCAATTATCTCTACAACACATATTGAAGATCAGACTGAAGTTATAACTCCAACAAAGCAGAACAGTTACAATAATAAAACTGATAGGCAAGAAATGTTTAAAAACTTTGAGAATAATTACCTTTACAATGACAGCTTTTCTGCCAGCATAACGTCCGCTCAACACGAGCACCACTTTAGTAGATTTCATAAACTTGCCCATGGCTGGCTGAAAAATAAATGAGATAGGTTTTAATATTGCTATAAATTTTCAAATATGTTCAGGAGCCATACAAATTCTTTAGCCAATTTAACGCGTGATATTCTTGATTCAAACATCTTTAAATGCCCATGCAAAGCTCAAAAGAAAAATGAAACACTCATACATTTTTTGTTAGTTTAGAGAAATCAAATCATTTAACGGATTCTGAACAACAGATTTAGAGCCTGTGCACAGAACAAAATGATTTGTCATTTGAGATATTAAACTTCAATTTTAAAATCAAAAGTTTTAATTTTGTCCCAAGACACCAAGAGAAAATTAATTAGTGCTAGTTATTCACTTTTAGATATTTAAAACAATATTCATGTAAGTACCTGGATGAACTAAATTATTTACATCTTGTGGAAGCTCTAATAGTAATATTTTCTCTCAATTTAATGTATCCAGTACAAATATTGATAGTATGCAGTTAATTAAGTACCCCAGTTAATGCACTTTTTCATAAGACTCGGTGTCTTTGTTACTTTAACAATGCAGGAAATGGGTCTTTGAATAAAAAGATATTGTACAGTTCTGAAATAAAAACATGTACGGCGGAATATTAGTCGGGACAAAGATTATTTAATGGCTTTCTAGTTAGTTCAGCGTACCAAATTATTATGCTTGTTGTGAGGGCACTCAGTCAGTTTCACAACAAAACTGAGCAGTGATTAAATCTAATTAAAACAAAATGTAAAAATTCCAATAGTAAACACCCCATCAGCTATTTTAACTATACATAAGTATTTATTTTACCATATACTATGATATAGTCGGGAGCAGAAGCACACTATTTTCTTTAGCTTGAAAGTGTTTTAGAAATTGTATGAATAAAATAGCAGTAAAATGTGGACACCACTGTCGAAAGGAAAGGACCCCCCAAAAAAAGTTTTATAAGTTTATAGCGTATTGTTACTGAATGTGATAATGTGGGCCGCTAAACTACGAGACAGCCACTTCGACGATACAGGAAATGATTTTTACTTTAGAAAAATTGCCAGTTTTATATGAAGCACCTATCATTTCTCAAGTGAAAAATAGAATTATATATGTACCACGAATGCGTACCAATGAAGACGAACAATTTTGGCAGGGTTTACCTTGAAAATCTTCTAAAAGGAGTTTTGAAATAGGGAATCTATTAAAAGATTTTCATAGTAAAAAGTAACTTTTCAAACTTTAATTTGTGTAAACATTCTTAATTAAATTAAATTTTCAGCATGTATCATGGTTAGCAGAAACACTTTAAAAGGCAAAGTTTGTGTCTGCTGTAATTAAATTGTCTCCATGTGGTCAGTTTACACGAGAAGCAAAACTTCGTCAAAATTTTAAACCCGACCATACAACAAAGCAATTAAAATTTTGCACAAAATCAAAAACATACTGATAATCAAAAGATTAAATCATCTTTTTAAAAAATGTAAAAATTGGATAGCAAAATTAAGCTCGATTAAAAAAACACATGAATTTCGAAACACGTTGACGTATCTCGTTTTGATCCCACGTGACAAAATAACTGAACTGAACTTTTAAGAAAGCTTAATTTAATTTCATGGTATTTATCGGGTTCATGTTAAAAATTAACTTAATGTTACAAATGAACCCATTTTTCTTTATTGAATAAATTTTACCAAAAGAGAAAAATTCAACTTAGACACCACAATTGTCGGCCATTATTGCTACAAAACATGCGAGGTTAACCGATATAATAAATTTAAGAGCCACAACAAAAACTCGTACATTAAAATATATACATCTACAGAAAGGTATTACATTCATGTAAACTATAATGTAAAAAAATATTAAATTAGAACTGTAGATTATTTAAGATGAACAAAGATAAAACAGAGACTAATATTTCTCACCTCTTAACAGCGGTACACAGAACCGGAAAGACTGATTTCTCGCCGTTTCCCGTAAAATCTCATATCAGCACGAGATTTCAATTTGGGTTATTATGAAAAACAAGATGACCTGAAAAACGAAATACGAGATACAAAATACGAAACGAATGGGATTGAACATTGTAATAATATAATTAATTAAATAATTTTTTGAAATCTTCTGTATACATAATAAAGTGCAAGCATTTTTATTTTGTATCTATCCAGTTTGATAAATTTGGGAAAAATTTTTAGACAAACAAAAAAATAATATTTATTATATTTTAGCATATGAGAAAAATTTCAAGGGAGATAAATAGAAATGACTGTTTTTCAAATGAATGGCGTGGATGGAGTTTATATGCTCTTAGCCTTTCGTTCGACGCTTTATTCTACCGGAGGTCTGTAATAATTTAATACAGTTTTAGTTTGTTAATTGTTGTTGATTAAAATTTATCAACACAAAGGATTCCTTAAACAGAGAAAACAAAGGCGTATTAATAGTCGCTTATTTCTTTACACGACTGTTGACGTGCGCAGACAACAGCAGTCATCATGGGGAAAAAGAAACAAAAAGAACAGGAGAAAGTAACGAAAAGTTACAAATTTACAAAATCTGATATCGTAGAAAATCCAAATTCCGATGACACGACCACAAAGATCGTGCTTAAGACCAATATGGAGAAAAGTATGGTGAGTTTGATTCTTGATTGGAAAAAGAACAAGAAGCGTATGAAAGACGTTAGTCAGAGAATGACTAACAAGCGATTGACGGACATGTACATGAGTTTAGCCCGGGCCGGATTTAAACACATCCAGATTGAATCGGCTATGAGAAATACGCTCATATACGGCGGGGACCTTGTAGATGCCCTGGACTGGCTGTGCCTCAATATTGCAAATGAAGATCTGCCTTCAGACTTCTCAGAGGCTTTGAAAAGAGAAGAGACGAAGCGCCGGCCTGGCTTTCAAGCTGAACAAGTTGATAAATCTCAAATCACAACAGGTTTTCAAGTTGTGGAGCATCCGGCTGATAGAAAAAGGTTTGAAGAGAAAATAGACATATCTACAAAAACAAAAGATAATAAAGATGACATGAAAAGTTGGATTCTGAGATACGCGGAAGAGGATTCTGGCAGCGACTCCGAAGGCAAGGAGGAAGACTTCGATCCCAATGTGAGGTACAAAATGCTCAGCGCAAATTTGGATTCTGTTATCGATGCAGCCTCACAGGCAAAAAAATGTGGCAACAAGGAAACTCACCGTGAACTTTCTAAAAACATCCGACAAATGATGGCTGACATGGATAGTCTTGCAAATCATCCAGATTTCGATCGTAAACTTGCAGGAATATCTTTGATGGTGCCTGTCAAACAGCCTGCTCCAAAACAAGAGAAACAACCAAAGATCACGACACAGCAACAAAGCAATGTACCAGCAGTGCCGACATTTGCATCTGCTGCAGCAGGAACCAACAGACAAATACCAGAAACAAAGGCCTCCACATGTACGGCAGGAGCTACAGTTGCAGCTGCAAATACTAACAGTAAACCTAAACCTAAACCTGAATCAAATAATGAGGAACTGGGACTGGATATGATGGTAAACTCTATAGAAACCTCATCGAGGCCTGCTAAAAAGAAAAAAGGTCCAGTTCTTGCTGCACGGAGCTTTGAATACACAAGGCAACAGTGGACAGGAAAATCACCAAAACAATTTCTAAATGACTGGGTACGTAAAAACCTACCCAAAAGTGACCTCGCCCACTTTGAAAGAATCCACATAAGTGGGAATTTCAAGTGTAAATCCTCTGTTGCCAAGAAAGACGGTGCACTACTGACAGTAACTCCTGATGTTCTGTGCTTTTCAGTCCGAGAAGCAGAGCATGTTGGCTCAACGTTACTTCTGTTTCATCTGTGCAAAGGTCAGCCGATATACCAATTATTGCCGCCACCCTACCGGGACTTGTGGTTGGAATGGATGGATGCTGAGAAACAGATAAAAAAGGAAGCTCAGGAAATTAACAACAAGCCCCGTGACCAACTTGTTACAAAGCTGCTAAAAGAATTGAAGCTGGCACCTACATTACCAAAGTCTCAATCAAATAACCACTCAACTGCTGACAACAAGGGTGATGATGATGGTGATGATGTCTGTGATGACTGGTTCACTGCTGATATTGATGCTTCAACAGAACCTTCAGAAAAGAAGACCGAAACAAAGAAGAAGAAGACGATGGTAAAAACAAAACCAGAAGGATTGAAGGATCTTCTTTTTGGAAAGTTAGAGACTTCGCAATACAAGAAGTTGCTCACTCAAAGAGAAGCCCTCCCTGTGTACAAATACAAAAACGATATTTTAGCCCAGATTGATCGAAGCAAAGTGGTTGTGATTGCTGGAGAAACCGGTAGTGGAAAAAGCACTCAGATACCACAGTTTCTTCTTGCGGACCGTTTGATGTCTGGAGGGGAGTGTAATATTATCTGCACACAGCCACGCCGTATCTCTGCTGTGAGTCTTGCAAACCGAGTGTCACAGGAACTTGGAGATGGACCCCCAGGTTCTACTAATTCCCTATGTGGCTATAGGATTCGTTTTGAATCACGCACCACATACACCACTTGTCTCACATATTGTACCACTGGAGTTGTACTCCGACAATTGCACTCTGACCCTGAGTTAAAAAAGGTAACACATATCATCGTTGATGAAGTCCATGAGCGAACTGTGCAGTCGGACTTTCTGTTGATTATTCTTAAGAAGTTGCTCGACTTTCGAGATGACCTTAAGGTGATTCTTATGAGCGCCACCATTGACTGTGATCGCATATCTGATTATTTCCACCATAGCCCAATTATTAAGATTCCAGGAAGGCTATTTCCTGTTGAGGTTTCCTATTTGGAGGACCTTATAGAGTCGACCAATTATGTCCTAGAAGAAGATTCCCCATATTGTATCCCAGCTTCCCAGCTGTGTGAAGAACAGAGAACCACTGTTTCAATCACTGGTGCTGGAGGCATGAAACAGAAAACAAATCTGCATTGGTCCAAAGAGGACATTGTTGACATGAGTGGACTTGACAAAGAGAGTTACAGTAAGCACACTAGATTTACAGTGACACGTATGAAGCCTTACAAAGTCAATATGGATCTTATTTTTCACCTTTTGAATTATATTGCTTCAAATGGTGCAGAGGTTGAGGGTGCAATTCTTGTATTCTTGCCTGGATTAGCAGACATCCAAGAACTTTATGAACTTTTACAAACTGACCGGACATTTTCCAAATCTGGCAAGTATCAGATCCTTGCTTTGCATTCAGTTTTATCTTCAGAAGACCAAAGCGCTGCTTTTAAAATTCCGCCACCTGGAGTTCGCAAGATTGTTCTTGCAACGAACATTGCTGAGACCGGCGTAACTATTCCAGATGTTGTGTATGTAATTGACACTGGTAAGGTGAAGGAGAATCGATACATTGAATCCAGTCGGATGAATGCACTGGAAGAAGTCTTTGTAAGCAAGGCCAGTGCCAAACAACGTTCAGGTCGTGCAGGCCGTGTTCGTAATGGTTTCTGTTTTAGACTTTATACCAAAGAAACTTATCGTAAGTCCCGAGAGTTCACCGTTCCTGAATTGCTCCGTGTCGCTCTTGAAGAACTTTGTTTGCACATCATGAAATGCGAACTTGGCAAACCTGAAGATTTACTTCAGCAAGCTCTGGACCCTCCACAATTACCATCCATCTCTCGTGCCATGAACATCCTTGAAAATATTGGTGCTTGTGAGGATGATGTCTTAACACCTCTTGGACACCATTTGGCTGAACTCCCTGTTCATGTGTCCATAGGTAAAATACTGATCTTTGGTGCTTTGTTTGGATGTTTGGAACCAGCTGCAGTTATTGCGGCGGCAGTCAGCGGCAAGTCTCCATTTGTTGTACCTCTAGAGAAACGGTCAGAAGCTAACATGGCCAAACAGAATCTGTCCATTGCTAACTCGGACCACTTAACCATCTACAATGCATATTCTCGTTGGAAGACTGCACGCAAGGCTGGGCGTGAGGCAGAAAACACCTTCTGCATGCAAAACTACCTGAAAAGAAAAACGCTCTTGGAAATTGAAAATGTGAAGACAGACCTTATCAAACTTGTGAAGTCCATTGGATTTCTCAGTGCTAAAGATGAGAAGCAACTGATTGGTAATTCATCCTGGAATTCACCCACTGATGTCAGCACTGGTGTTCACCTGAATCCCAAAGTGTGTGCCCTCATAAAGGCTGTTATTCTTGCCGGATTGTACCCAAATGTGGCCAAAGTCTGCTCTGAAAGAGATCCGGATGGCACCAATCGAATCTGCGGTGCTGAGATGCCGCAGGGACATGCGTATGTTCATCCCAGTTCAGTGAACCGGACCATGCAAGCACAGGGTTATATGGTATACCAGGAGAAGACAAAACAGTCACAAGTCTACCTGCGAGACTGCACCCTTGTTTCCCCTTTCCCATTATTGCTGTTTGGCCACAACATCATCGTACAGCATGTTCAGCAGACAGTCACTGTAGACAAGTGGATTATCTTCAAGTCACGTGCTCGGACTGCTGTCATCTTTAAAGAGTTCCGGAACCTTCTCAATGAACTCTTGCAGGAAAAGCTAGATGACCCTCAAATTGAGTTCCAAAATGACAGATCTGTGTTAGCTGTTATTGATTTGTTACAAGCTGACATCTGTTAATGAAATTAGCTGTCACGCTGTTATACAATAAGTAAACAACAATAGTAGTGTAGCAAGGGGAACAACTCTTGCATAATAATAAATGTTTTCTTTTATGTAAATCTTCAAAACTAGAGAATGTTTATGTTGAAGGAGTGGTGGCTTTTATGTCTCTCACAGAAAACTTATTAATTCTGTAACCCATGTGATCCAAGACTAGATTCGCTAAGTCTTTCGCCCCCCATATCTACTGCAATCTATTCATTTTCTTGTAAAACCTGTGATATCAGTCATGTATCTTAATGCATCCACCAGAGTATGAACTGGCTTTATCCTCTGTGTTGTACTACAGAAAACAAGCATATAATTCCAATATATGTATATATTCATTCACTAGATGAATAGATACTAAGACAGTTTTAATCCATATACTATACCATAGAAATTGCTTATTTGCATCTTCCTATTATTGCTATATTTTGTGTATATCAAGAAACACAATATGGTGGATTCCAGTTAAATAAAACATCAGTTACATGGAATTGACACTTAGTAGGACCAATTGTACAAGAACAGAATCAAATGTGTGTATTCTTTGTCCTCTAATAGGGACCGAAATTTGTGGAATCCACTATTTCAAACAGATTGCAAAAGGATGTGAAAGCTATTAAAATACATTTTTATAGAGTGTATTAACAAATATTTTCATAAAAGAATGCTAAGATGGTTCAAAGTCTGAATCACTGTGTCCCTCATATAAAAGCCAAAAATTAAAATTTACCTATATATTACTTTTTATTTTATTGCTCAAATTCAAAATAATATTAACTAAAATATGAACAGAAAATAGACAATGTCAAATATGAAGCAAAACTTTTAAAATTTAAAAAAAATGTTCAGTTTTTAACAGAAAATCGGAAAATTGGTAAAATGTTTGCTTTCATCTGACTCCTGCTGATTTGGTTTTCTTTTCTGCTAAACATTATTGAATACAGCCAACAATGAAGATTTTACAATTTGTCAAAAATCTCTTTCCATTAACTAAAAGATCTTTTTTGTTAATGAATCTTTAAGCACTGTTCCTCTGCAAGATGTTATCGTTGGATTTTGTTAATTAGTAATTGAGTAATAAGTAAAACTTGTTCTTTAAAATGACAACTTATGAATGCATCTAGATGTTGTTTATTCCTGTAGACCCCTTGTGGAGCATAGGACCGCTTTGAGGTTTCAGTAGCAAGTAGGTTTTACGGGGTGGAGATACTAGCCCCACGACCAAACCGTAGATTTTTTTTCTGTCAGAGTAACCTTCCCTTAGATGGACTGCCTTACACAGCTGAAGTGCTCCAACTGCCCTACTATTTACCCATAGCTGGGGGAAGAAGTGGATTCATGCCTTTCACAAGGGCATTAAGTGCAAAGTGAACGCAAGCAGTTTTGGCCTAAACTCAAACTTGGTTTGCTGATTCCGTTTTCCATGTCAGTAACTGTTACACCACTCCGCACGTCTAACGCATAATATTGACATATTTGTACTTTGCAGGTTTTGCGAACTCAAATATGGATGGTTGGTTGTTAATTATAAAGAACATTCCAGAATTATCCAATAAGATGTAGCTCATTTAGCAAAGCTGTTGTTTCTGTAATGTGTCGGGTTGTAACAAACATGGTTTGACTTCGATGTAATTATACATGACTCGTACAGTATTTATATAAAGTTTAATGTTTTTATCAGAATAACCTTTGAATTCATATTTTTAAAATTTGATTGTTAATATCAAGAGAAATAACTCCTGATTAAAATTATCTCCCTTTGATCATTGAGTGATTTTTTTTT
>VCCN01002796.1:1218229-1234185 GCA_006491835.1 Architeuthis dux | reverse complement strand
GTTACCTTCCCTGCATCGTAGCTATATATGAACTGATTTTTAGTTAGTGTTGGCAGAGGTGTGCGCTCTCTAAGTGCTTTCTAGTTTTAAATGTTTTCAAAAAATAACTTTATTTGTGACAGATTTAAATTTGTTGATAAAACTGATATATTGAAAGTTTTGGTTATAGTCTGTCAAATCTTTCTTCATTGAACACATTTCCCCATGACACTAAAAATTATTCATTACCTATTCTACATTATGAGACCCATCCTCCTCTGCAAAAAAATGTTTTTAAATATAGAGGCAGGTTCTCTTGTGAATTATATAATTTTTAAAAATATATTTGAGAATCTTTGAGTACTTTGTGAGAATACAGGTCCAGCAGAGATACATACTCAAGTTCTGAAATAAGTTATCTCCCTTGGATAAGAATTTATTTTTTAAAACTTTGTTGCTTGTGATAATGTGTTCGTAGTGTGGAATAAGTTAAGAATATATGTGTATCTTATTTATAAATTGAAAATAAATCACTGAAGACATTTAATTTTTGAGCTCATCAAACAACTACTTGTGTTGATTATTTGATAAATTTATTGTTGATAATTCTAAACCACAGTTTTCTTCATTTTCTTCTGAATATTCTTCAGTGATTTTTATTTTCTTCAATTTATAAATAAGAACACATTTTTAATATATTCCACTCTACTAACACATTATCACAAACAACTTAGTTTTAAAAAAAATTCTTATCCAACAGAGATAGCTTAGGAGAAGAGGAGAGTGGGGCTAGTTGTTACGATATTTTTGCTTCCCCATAAAAAACTACAAATGGTAACTTAATGAAATTTCTGCTGAGAGAAGATCATTATGTCTATTTTCATGAACACCAAACAGAAAAATGATACATTGCTTCATTCCCAAGATTTAGCAGAAATTATCATTCACAGTAACTGTATACAACTTGCCCCATATGTGGGGCATGTTGTTACATGGCATGGGGTAGCAAATTCTTCAGGACTACTTACAATTTAACTATTTTTGCCACCTATTCAGAAGCTTCACAAAATAACTTAAAAACAATTTTTTTCTCTTAAAAGTTTATAATGTTTATCATTAACATTGAACAAATAAAATCAAAAATTCTCTATTTCACAGAGGTGACATAAAGAGTCTTCACGATCTGTACATTCCTCATGGGCCCAATCTTTACAGTTAATAAACTGCACCTATTTCTCACCTGGGACAGTTTGACCAGTTTTCACCGCATGTAAGACACCAACAATCTTTTGCAGCGTTTCTTTTTCTCCCATTTCCAGCAGACTTCTGAAACTGTTTAATGTCCAGGTTCCTTTGGCAGGTTTGGCTCTTTTTTTCTAAGCACTATTGTAATTTCATCTGCTCAGGTGTATCAGTTAGTATAGCTGTGTGGCATTCTTTGTTGCTACCACATTACGTCTTTCTTGGACTAGCCTTTCTAAATGCTCACACTGCCTTGGCATTTTGTCACGTCATTTTATGAGGGGCAAGTTGTTACAAGGTGTAACAACTTTCCACAACCATTTTATTTCCCGACATAATTTAGGCCATAAAATCAAATTCTTGGAAAACAAAGTCTACACAAAAATCAAGCATATAGACAGCCGTTTTAGATAATCAAGCGAGTTTTATTGAGTTGTAGTTTCTACAAGGTCTATACAAATGTTCATATCATTTCAAAATACTTACTTAAGGTGTCCAAAATTGTTTTTTTGTTTAGTTTTGGAGAGCATTGTCCGACGTGGCTCCCATCTTCTCATAATATGGTTGATGTTGACGCCTACCCATGGCAAGAAGCTGTGTGCCATCTGTCCTCCCTTATAGAAACTAATGACAACTTGCCCCTGTATACAACTAGCCCCGCTCTCCCCTATGTATCTCTGCTGGACCCGTCTTCCCACAAAGTAACAATCTTTGTATAAATTTTACAACTTGAGCTTAATTTATTTTGCTTGTTTCAATTATATAAATCTTTATATGTGTTACTGGCAAAGTGTCAAACCTATGTATTCTATAGAATATCTAGCATTTTTGGGACAAAATATAATATAATAGGTGTTGGACATTTTATTAACAAATTGAAATCTGTGAAACCTAAACTAATTAGAAATATAACAGACCACACAGTTGAAAATTTTTTATTTGTGGTCTGTCTCTCTACTTTTCGAGGGCATCTCTGTGGCTTTTATGGGGTTCGAATACCCACACTGGTTTTCCAGCCCACCACCGATAGATCAGGGTTCAGTCGATAATTTGTTTATGACTTTTGAACACCTGGTATGTCTTCCAGTCTCTGACACCTGCAGTCTGTCTCTCTACTTTCTGAGGGCTCTCTGTGGCTTTTATGGGGTTCCAATACCCACAATGGTTTTCCAGCCCACCACCAATAGGTCAGGGTTCAGTTCGATATCCTGTTTATGACTTTTGAACACCTAGTATGTCTTCTAGTCCCTGACACCTGCAGTCTGTCTCTCTACTTTCCGAGGGCATCTCTGTGGCTTTTATGGGGTTCGAATACCCACACTGGTTTTCCAGCCCATCACCGATAGATCAGGGTTCAGTTGATAATTTGTTTATGACTTTTGAACACCTGGTATGTCTTCCAGTCCCTGACACCTGCAGTTTGGGTTTTGTTCGATATCTTGTTTTGACTTTCAACACCTGTGGGAGTCAAATCTGTGACCCCTGCCCATGGCTGCCTAAATATCTAACACTGGTATCTAAACTGAATTAAAATATTCTGATAAACCTTGTATAATTTTAGTCTGAAATTGAGTAATATTTTGAATTGCATAGTACTTTCATCTTTTTTTTAACACAAAAGCTTTTCTTAGTTTGGCACTTTATCTTACACATGCACCTAACGAATTCTCTTGCCACTATCCTATTAAACTACCTTTCTTTTCTACCCTCTTCCTTTCCTACCCTCTTATTAAACTACCTAACTCTCTTTTCTCCCATCTCCCTTCCTACCGAGTGTATCACATAGTATCAGTAGCATCCACCAGCAGAGCCTGTTGTTATACACTTATGATAACTGGCAGCAAAGCAAAAGGTCATGGGCTAGTAATTATATAATGTAAATAATTCAAAGCTTCCCTAGTTTTTGAATTAGGTTGGGTTATATGATAGATTCTTGCTTTTATAACTTACTAGTCAGTATGTTATGACACTTGCTTGTGAGAATCTGTGAGGTTAATAAAAAAAATGGTGTCCTTTATGAGTTATCACATATTGAAATATACTTAATTTTAACAAACATTTAAATATTGCCACCTCTGCCTAAAAATGAATCACTCTAGCCTAGTTGCTCCATTTTTGTCACATTTCCTCCCACTCTGTAAGCTTATTTCTCTATCACCCTAGACTTTACTAACCCACCTACCCTACCCACACTCTTCAGACAGTGATACAAGGTTATATAAAGTAATACATGGCTTGGCGAGATCAAAGGCGCCAACATGCGACTGACTGGAGTTGTCAATTTTATATGGAAACAGGTGTTACAGAACCAGTAGGACAAAAAAGGATGTCATTTTTATTTATTAATATATATTATTTATTAAACCATATACTTACTCACTCTCTCACTACCTCATTCCAACCAAGCTTTTCCACAAACGCCTAAACATCATAATGATGCTATGTTACGGTGATGGCGAATATATGTGTTCATTTCACAATGGATTATTATTGTAAATCAAGCATTATTGTAAAAATGAGTGAAAAAAGATGAATTTCAAAAAAATTAAAAACCCGTTTTTAGAATGTGGCTACTACGCATGTAAATTTTTATGGCTCTATGCCAAAATATGTGACCAGGAGCACTGACGCAGACATACTGACAGATGGACAGACAGAATAGTGAAAAGGGAAGAATACCTAGCCACTATATTTTTTGTTTCTGGGTCGGGTCGGTGATCGTGGTTACCGTGAATCCATACTAGTTTACCCTTGCCATAAAACAAGGACAGCATAATTTAAGTAACTTTGCAATTATGTGAAGGCTTTAAATTTAAGGTGGGGGGTGAAGCTAATTCAATTGAGAAATTGTCACAGAATTCAAATATTATTGTGTACACTCATCTTTTTCTTACAAATAATGAAATAGTCTAAGGAAAGTAACTCTTGCATAAAATATAAAGGTTATATCCCACGGGGTGTTACAAACAAAATAAATATACCCATACACAGTCTCAGATTTTAAATGAATGCTTTTTATGCCCCTGTTCTAATTTCTGTCTTGAGGGTGAGCTGGCTTTTATTATATTTGTGAAATTCTCGGCAGCTTCAGTAAAAAATATATTCCTAACAAATCTTTTATTAGCTTTTCAAAAACTAAAGTTTCTGTCTAAAAAGAGAGACTGTCATAAATTTTTCTAATGAGTAAATTAAATGTTTTTTTCTGAAAGATGTAAAGTATTTGTGGTTTTCTAAGATTAATTGCAAAACCTGGATTTCTTTCAATGTTAGGATACTTAAAGATACTTTTTTACTCTAAAAATCTTTATGAATCTTCAGTGAATAAGCCACTGTAAACCAACTTATCTAATCCTTATTTTAAATTTTATTTGTTTTTTTAAAAACCTAATATATCCAACTTAAGTTGCCTCACTGGTTACCTCCGTTCTTGAAGGGAAAACTATAATAATTCAAAAATACAAGCATTACTTTTTTTACGCTTGTATTGTTTTTATTGATGATGATGATGATGATGATGATGATGATGCTCGTCCTTCATAGCCAAATATGACCATGGCTTCAGTTCTGAGTGGTGCAGGTACATCACAGGGTCTGAAGTCATGACTTGCGATTGACTTGGATTAAAGTGAAGGAGAGTTGTACACATCGTCAGCCTCACTCTCCCGTCTCTGTCTGCCTGAGTCCAGAGGCAAGACACAGTCAAGACGGCTGGGGACAGACTGGAATGCAGTGGATGACCAGGGTGCTCAGCGTGTCATGCCTTGCTCTCTGTGCTCCACATGGCATTGCTTTGCTGATTGTCACTTTTTTGTCCATTGAATCAACTGTTGGTTTCCTCTAAGTAGTCCAGTAAGGGTTAGACTTTCCCGGTTTGAATTCAAAGTTATCCTTCTAGACTGTTTGCCAACCAAGGCTGAAGAGCCCAGTCTATCCTACATTGTTTTTATTAGTTATAATTGTTTAGGATATGCATTATATTACATTTATCTATTTGCAAGGAAAGGTTAAAAACAACCTACAATATTTTTAAATAAACAATCGTAAGTGTTTTAGGAATTGATGAATAATAACACAGTCATGGAACAGTGTTACATGAATTATTATTCATTCCCCCAATCAGTATTATTTTTGAAAATAAAAAAATGCTTTTACAAATGTTTTGCATGACATTTACATTAATTTATTGACAAGCTGAAAACAGTTTTAAGCAAAACAGCATCTATAAAGGTAGAATGGTTTTAACAATACAATTATAAAACCTTGGAAAGTGCTCATTTGTATTTTGAGGTCCGATATAATTCAAGATGAGAGGCGAACCTTTTTTTTCATCATACAGAAAAAATGTTTGCTTTTTTTCTTGAATTATACACCTGACGAGGGCTGAACAATGGATCAGCTGAAACGTTGTATTGACAACACCAGGGATAGGAAGAAGAGATTCGATTGTCCAAACAAAAGTTGTAATGTTAATAGTTATAGATAATGACTGGCTTTTATTTTTCTCTCCCAAATAGTATATAACCTGTTGCTGAAAAAGAAAATATAGAGAGATATTTTGAATGAACAATTACAGCGTACTACATTATTCTTATGTAATTTGCCATTTAGAAATTATGTAGTATTTTGAATTAAAATTTATTCCAGTTTTGAACAATTTTACCAGTATTTTAAAAATTCCCTCCACTATTATCTTACTTCTTATTCACCAATTAGTTTTTGAATAACATATCACAATTCTTGTTTCCAGATCCAAATTGTGAAAAGAATAAAACAGCTAATACTTATGAAAATGTTTCTATTGTCTTTTCAATTGTCCGAATTTCTTAGATGAAGCATTGTCATTATAATTTTGGCTAGTTTTTCTGTCATCTTAACATGAAAGATAAACTAGTTAAAAATTAATGTTGTGTATAAAGTACTGTATGTCCTGGCATTGAGGACCTTCCAGCCTCAAGGTTGCACTCCAATTCTGACTAGCAAATCTTGGAAAAAAAATAATAACATAAAACAAGATTGGCTGCTTCAGGGCCAAATTCCACTCTGACTGAAGCTTCTCTACTCATTGAGGGGAGTGTGTGTGCAGTTTCAAGTTTCTACTATGAACAGTTAGGGCTGTTCAAGTGATGCAAATATAGAAACACAACTATTTCAGCCACTAGGCTGAGTTTTCAAAAAACTAAAAATAGGAAAAAGAAAAACCGTTTTTGTTTAACTGAAAAAGATCTTTAAATTTGTCCATGGAAGGGGACTTAATAAAATAGTATCTAGGCAATTCTAGGTATAATTCTGGATATAAATTGGAAAAAAATAATGGGGTCTGGTGACCCCAATTTTTCTTTATAAATCTTCTAGTGGGGTTGAAATAAGGTTGCATGCCAAATTTCAGCCTCCTCAGTAGCCTGTAAGGGTTCTAATTTTGGTGAGGGTTATTGTTGTGGTTGTTGTTACCAGGAGAAAATAAAGTCAACGCCAGAGTAGGAGTTTGACAATTAAAGTCTCGGCACCCGTACTTTACCAATTTGTTGGGGGGAGTGGCTTAGCAACATGTAGATCCTCTTGACCACTTATAGTCTGCATCTTTTTCTCTTACAATATGGTGACATGATAAGTTCACACCTAGCCTGCCACTAAGTACCCATGGGAGAGCTGCACCTACACTACAATACTCCAGTTCCACAGTTCAGTTTTCAGCCAAGAAGTGGTTTTTAGCTTCATTGGAATATTTATATCACAACCAATAATAGTATCTGTGTTTGGAATAAAACGCACAATGTTTATGCAGATCGCTCACACCTTTACCACAAGTATACTGATATGGAAATGAATTTTCTTTTATTGTGATACTTTTATTTATTTATTATTTTATTCTAAGTATAATTTATACACTCCATTTAGAGGTCATATACAGAAGTTCAGATTACTGTCTAACATAGAATACCATCCTCTGGGGTTAGGACAGGCCTATGAAAAAAGTAAACTTTGGCCTGGAAGACGCAGGGTAAATTTTCAAGACTTATTTTGGAGAAAAAAATAGCATCTTGGACGCCAGGAAATACGAAAGAAAAACTAGCCAAAATTATTGTATTAAGATGAAAGAAAAATGGCTGAGTACATAATTAAGTGTAACTCACTCATTTGCAAATATGATCTCAATTCTCTTTGGGAACTAATGCTTATGTATAGAAACTGATTATAGTGAGGGAGATGTGTAGAAAATGTCCTTCAATGTCTATCTATTTCCATGTTCAGTTGTGACAAGCCAGTGAGAAGAATTTTCAGTATGCCTGATGGAAGGTTCATGCATAGGGAAATTTGAGTTCATACCTTTCCCAATCTAAATGTGAAGTTTTCTCATCAGCGCTTTCCTGATTTCCATGCCCATACACAAGATTTCAGTGGATTTTTAAAGACTTAAAAATATTCTTCTGAATATGTCAATTTAATTGGCACTAATTTTTTACAATTATATTAGGTTTGTGCAAAACTTCCCAGCGTTCTTTTCTGAAAACTAGAGACTGAATATAGTTGAAAACCGTTTTTTTGCTGGAAACTCTTATACACACCTAATAGAAAACAAATATAAAACATTAAACAAAAAAGATTTATCTACTTTTCTGGAAAAAATAAATGGTGCAAATAATTTTTTCCATTTGATAATTTTTGAAAAGCTGATCACTTATTTAAAACTACAAAAATGTATTACAGGTACATCACCGATTTTCTGGCACCTTATTTCCAGAACTATACCATATTATCCATTTTGCCAGACCAACAGATGTCATGTAATAAGATAAAGTCATAAAAATTAAAAATAATGACTTCTACCTTTTCTTGCATAAATATGGAATTGTGTCTGCTCATAATTTTGTTCATTTAAAAGAGGTAAATGACCATCAGTTGCCTGAAAATCGATGGTGTACCTGTACTTGTACCAGGAAAACAGGTAAAAATGTAGTAATAAAGAGAAAAAAAAACAACAAAGTATTGAGTTTGTAAATATTTTATTATAATACAGTGTGCACAGCATAACAATCAACATAGTGAATGTAGGAAATGACTACATTAGAAAATATGGGAATGAGTTGAATAAAATTTGCATTTCAAAGAGCTTTTCGGACAACTTGTTGTTTGTGTTGTTAACACGTTTCGGCTAATCCATTCTACGGTCTCCAGGTGTTCTATTCAAATGTGATGATGGTAAACAGAAATTTCTCTCTCCAATGGTAGCAATGATTTTAACGTAGGATTTGGGTGCTTTCTTTTCCTTGCTAGGCCTCCTGGATTTCCATACCTTGTCCCTGTTGAGTAGCGGAAGCCACATTGAGTTGAACTCCACACTTGACTTTATACACTCAACTGACATGTTGATGTATGCTGCTTCTTTGATTTTTCTCAGTTTCATGTTAAACACCCCAAACAACAAGAAATGAAAAACTCTTTGAATGTTAATGACCCTTCTCAAAATTATAGACAGTAAAATTTGCATTTATATTAATTTTCTAACCAATATAAAAGTTTATTTTTTTCTTTTATATTGCTCAATCAAAATATTTAAAGTCTAAGCTTCTACAAATGGCCAAACCGATGTATTAGCAAATGTAAGTATAAACGTTGTGGGTACTGAATAGCAGGTATTTTTATCCTTTGCACACCATGGGCTTTAAAAATACTGATTGATAGTAAAAAAAGGGTTTTCAGCTTAGTTTAAAACCAGAATTTTTCAAGGTAGAAAATCTTGCTGGTTTATATTTCTTTTCTTCTGGAGAGGAAATTTAAACAATGTATTTATTGCACATAAATTATTTTATTAATCACTCAAAATATTTCAAAGAACATTTTGAACATTTTATTTTAGTGTGAAAAAAAAAAGTATATGTCTATACAAGCAGACATCATAACAATCATATTTACACAATATCTAGGGTCTTAAACCTTTGCGGTGGTGTAATAAACATCATAATTCTTCTTAAAATCATTTGCATCTGTTGATAGCACTACATATTCCGGTAATCTATTCCAAAGTCCTACCACTATTGCTAAAAAAAGAATTTTCTGATATTTAATCTACTATTTGCTTCTACCGTATATGTGTGGCCTCTCAGTCCCTTGTACTACCTTCTAGTAAAAAAATACATCAGAGTTTACTACTTCTAAACCATGCATAATCTTAAATATTTCTATTAAGTCTCCCCAATCTCTCCTATTTTCTAACACTTTTAGCCTATCCTCATACTTTTTTTAATTCTGGTACTAACTTAGTTTAAAGAAGTTTACACATACTTTATTATTGTATAACAATAGAAGAGTTTGACAAAGATCTGCATTTACAACATTCCATGTAAGTGTGGCAAAGAATATAAATGTTGTTTACCTTTTCCAACTTCATTGGCAGATGTAAACAACATTTCCATACATAAAGAGCATGTAAGTTTCCATGAATAAAAATAAAACACATACATTTGAACAATAGAGATTTATTCACTGAAAGACTGTACATGATCATTGTAGTTGTGCTGTTGTTAACTAGCAAGAGGAAAGAAAATACAAAGACATTGTAAGAACCAGACTTATTGTGTGCCAATACAATTAGAAGTCGGTATAAAATGCTTCACCAAAAACCTGGTAAAGAATACACAAAATATATTTAGGACATTGTTGATAGTTATTTGGTAGGAGTTTACTTTGTTTTATGATCTTTAAGGAAAGATGCTGACAAGTGTAAAAAAAACCCCAAAAAAACCCAACCATATCCACACAACACATACAAAATATTTAATTTAAAACTTTTTTCAAAGATGTAATAGTTTCAATAATTGTAAATAATAATAAATCAACTTATTTATATAGTTTTATAACAAGCAGAAAATCTGTACAAAAAAATCTGTATATAGCAAAAATGATTTCTTTATATATCTTTTAGCATAATCTGCAATATCAAAGTAAACTGTTACCCTTCACAAACTTTTTAAATTTTATTTGGACTTCACTGTTCTAAGCAACCAGGTTCTCACAATTGAAACCCAATCATTTACTTTTCAAATTCATTAGAATAAAACTAATACAATTGTATATCTTTAATCCAGAAACCTTAGGGCCTAGCCATTTACGGACCACAGAAAATGCAAGTATACTATAGTTAATAAATTTTAGCAGTTAATAATTTTTCTAATACTGTGGAAAATATATAAATTATCTTAAAAATATATTGTTCTAATATAAATTGTATTATAATAAATGAAAATTATTTGTGTTTGCAATAATAAACTATGAAAATGAAAATTATTTTCAGTTTCAGTGTTCTAGACATTATAAATATTAAAATTCTAAAACTTCAAAATTTAAAAAACCTTAAAATTTTAAAATTAACGTTTTTATGAATGTAGTTCCATCTTGTATATGTCTTCTGATGTACATGTTACAGCTGTTTAGGCCATTTTCAACATTTGTGTTTGCTTATGCTTATCCTTATCAACTGATTGTATTAAAAATAATTTATAAGATTAAAAAAAAAAAAATGAATAAATACATGTGTAATTTTATGTTAAAATAAAGCAGGGAAGTTGTCGAATTTAGAGTTTTTCGATTCGGTTTCAAACTACGATTAGGTTTTTATACAGTTTAACAAGTCTGTTTATAAACCACTAATTATTTTAAACCACAGATTGAAACCGAATCAAATAACTCTTGTACAGTGGCAGCGTTAGCATTTTGTATCAGCCCAGGCAACTATGAGGATGGGAAAAGTTTTTATATAAGTAATAATATTATAGTAATAACATTAAGATTAAAGTTTGCGAGCCCGGGCGCCACCACTGCTCTTGTAGTAGATCCATGAACTAATGGTGGCATATTTAAAAATATTGTATTTAAACTACTTTCTGGAGTCTTTTTAGGCAAAACTAAAACCTGTTTGTAATAACCACTACTTAAGTCAGTCAAAATTATCAGATATTATTTTTTAAAAAGGAGGAAAAAAAATTTTTTTATGCATTCAAAACAAATAAATCATTTGCTCTATGCCAATTGTATTTATACTGTCTTAAACTTTACATGAAGCAAATCCTTGACACTGTATTATTAAGCACATAAACCACTTGTATGAAATATGAAAAAAGGAGGTTTGGGTCATAATCCCAAAAGCCCAAATCCCAAAAGATCAAAATCCCTAAAGGTTGAAATGCAGAAAACCCCAACATATTTATATTCTTTATGAATCAGTAAAGTGCAAATGTAATGTTTAGAAAATTTCATCCAAGGCAGCAAAGACAAGAAAGTAAAGATACCAGTTTTATTTTTGATTATACGTGCATTTTTGTTATATTGTGTGTTGCTAATAGCAGGTAAGACACTGAAATGTGCAAGGCAAAAGTGGTCTGCAGTAAATAAAATGAACAGGCTAGAAGCAGTTGAAACAATCAGCTAACAAAATAAATGATACATTTAAAAATGTACATTTGAATAACAATGGTGATTATATGTGAAAGGCAAAAACTATAAGAAAGAAAAAAAAAAAGGGAGAATGTTAACCCTATTTTAAATATTCTGCAGTGAGACAAAACATTGAGAATTGTTAAAATAATTACTCTTTCAAAGAAAACTTCATAGCAGCTGGTAATCTTCAGAATGTTAATAACTTTCTGAAGTATGTAGGAGACAGCAACAAATATAATTTCCTTTTGTGAAGACAAAGTTAAATTTTGTTTATTCTATTGTGAATAATATCATCCTTTAGTCACTGTTTGAAAAAAACCAAACAAACAATGGATTAGGAATATAAAAATTCTTAGCATACCTTTCCATAGGGAGAGAACATATGAAACTGGACACTAAATCATATGAAATCTTGATTGTATTTACTAAACATCTTGATTGCATATTCTTTTATGGCTGACAAATGATCAAATTGATCTTCTGCCAGCCGTCAAAGCTCTTGTAGCTCAAGCAGCAGAGCAGCTGATATGAATAACTAGGCTTCCTGATGCAAAAGGGATGCGAGTTTGAGTCTCACCAAGAGCTTATAGCTTTATTTCCGGCCCACACTGTTTACTAACAGCCATAGACTGATGATCTGAGTAGTTGCGATGTAAAGCAATTAAAATTAACATGAAAACAAATACTAGTCAAAAATTAATAACGGATACAAAATGCTGTTTGATTTATTACAAGAATAATATCCACACAAATAAACCAAGCAGTGTTTGGAAGTGTAACAAATAAAACAATAAACCCCTTTGCAATACTAGAAAAGTTGGCAAGTATAAAAACAGCTTGATAAGTTCAGATTTGGAGACATTTAGATTCCAAATTGTAGATGAATTCTTGTGACATTTTTTTTTCATGATGTAATGGAACTGGTTTACCTTGAACAATAGCCAAAAGTGGTTAAATTTGTATAACAGAGTTATTTGTAGATAAAAGTATAAAAGAAACAATTGGCTATTTTATTTGATTTGTGTAGAGGTATATTTATTTACCAAATATACTTACCAAAAAAGTATAAAAACAGCTTGAAGAGTTCAGATTTGGAGACATTAGGTCCCAAATTGTAGATGAATTCTTGTGACATTTATTTCATGATGTAATGGAACTGGTTTACCTTGAACAATAGCCAAAAGTGGTTAAATTTGTAGATAAAAGTATAAAAAACAATTGGCCATTTTTTTTGGTTTGTGTAGAGGTATATTTATCTCTCAAATATACTTACCAAAAAAGTATAAAAACAGCTTGATGAGTTCAGATTTGGAGACATTTAGGTCCCAAATCATAGATGCATTCTTGTGACATTTATTTCATGATGTAATGGAACTGGTTTACCTTGAACAACAGCCAAAAGTGGTTAAATTTGTATAACAGTGTCTTATTTGTAGATAAAAGTATAAAAGAAACAATTGGCCATTTCATTTGGTTTGTGTAGAGGTATATTTATCTCACAAATATACTTTCCAATATGCATTTTATCACAGGATATAAAAATCACCACAACTGACATTTAAACATTTTTTTTTAAAAAACTAAAAAAAACTGCCAGAAATTTCAAACCCGTTTGAAATCTACAAACATTCAAAAAAGGAAAAAATTTGCAAAATTAAGAAATTTTCTCCTTAATGAATTTTTGATCAATTTCTTGCCAGTAGATTAAATAGTGGTATTAAGAAAATCGTGAAGAGTTGCGCAATCTGATAAGAATGCTCTGAATCAGAGAGATACAAATATTGTTCCAACCACCCTTCATAAAATTGTACAATTTGGGTACGTTGATATTGAACAGAGAAGGGAGTGGAGATAAGTTAACCAATATGGTCGGTGACAAAAATAGTATATCCCCATCACCCTTAACAAACTCCCACATGTCATCTTTTATTAAATTTCAAACCGACCCAAGAACATAAGATAGATACTAGATAGGTTTTACAAATAGAATTGTCTTGGCTCAGCATGTCCCCCCTTGAGTAACTTCTTGGCTGACATTCTAAAACCACTTGGGGCGGAATTGCCAATTTTCTTGAATTATACACCTGACAAGGGCTGAAGAATGGATACGCCAAAACTTGTGTGGACAGCATCAAAGATGGGAAGAAGAGATTTGATTGTCCAAATAAGTTGGAATGTTAATGACTTCTCAAAGTTATAGACAATATGGGAAATTATAGATAAAAGAATGACAAAAATCCTGAGAAAAAAAAGAAGAAGAGTATAACATTTTATCAGCAACTACATAAAAACTGGAATTGGATAGCTGTCTTAGAATATGAGGGCATTGTTGATTGTATTTTCAAAGAAAATAATGAGCATATTACCATACGTATTCCAATTGGCCTGGTTTCATTAAGTTATAAACTCAAAAGTGAAAGACTTATAAGCAATTCCGGCAGTCCCTCTTTATGCTGATTTAAATTGTAAACTCAGTTTTTAAAACAAGTAATTTGCAATGGAACTGACATACCATGAATAACAGCCAAATTTGCTATTAATCTTTTGTGGTGTGAAATAAAATACCAAATAAAACCCGGGTTATACTTTAGATTTTTAGACAACAATTTGTAATGGAACTGACATAACTTGAACAATAGCCAAAATTAGCTATTAGTTTCTGTCATTTGAGTCATACTTTTTCAATTTTTAGATGACAATTTGTAACTGATATACCTTAAAATATGTAGCATTCTAGGCTATCAAAAACTCATCCTGTATTTAAAAAAAACTTGTTATGTAAAAAAACATGCGAACATTACACTGTGCCCAATGCACTGATATTATGACTAGGGTTTCATCTACCAAAGTTTAATATGGATGTTATGGGGCTTGGATTTGGATGAGTTGCAGTGAGCGGTAGTCCTTCAAATAGCTTTGTAAACCATTCATAGTCAGCTGTATACAGTAAAAAGGACAAATTTGCAGGTAAATAAAAAATTTAAAAAAAGAAAGAAAATACATGAGAAAGAACTAAAATAAAAAAGTTTGTAACATTCAATTTTATTAAATGAGTTTTCTCCTTTTGACAATGGATATATCTCAGCTTGTCAAGCCATTTCACCTAGTCAACGAATTTTATGCAAATTCTCCAAACAGAAAGAATTTTAAAAAAAAAAAAAAAAAAAAAAAAAAAATTTTTAGTTACAACCAATGATTCTAGGGTAATAACATTTTAAAAGTCAAGTATGAAAATAATACTAAAACTAACATAAAAAATCATTGTATATGGTTGGTTTGGACTAATTTCCTCATCTTTTAGTCTTAACCAACAATCAATGGTTAACATCTTGTCTAACAAAATTCTGATAATGCTGGAAGTTATTGTATGTGGTTTAATCTAACTATTTTCCTGTTCTTGGTTTAATTTTCATGTCCGTGTACCCTCCAACCTTCCTCAGGTGTCTGTTTTGTTCTAGGGGAGCACACCGATCCCCTCATGTACACGTCACATCCAGTTTTCTTTTGTCTCTGTGTTTTGGGGGTTATCTCACATTGACTTCTGCGCCTTTCTGTTTATAGGATTGTCTGGGCAGAGAGGTCAAAAACAGATGTGCTGTGTATAGGAGGGCATACGCTCCCCTCAAACCAGTTTCAACATTCCAGAACAAAACTAACACCCAGGGAAGGCCAAAGGGTACATGACCGAAACATGAAAAATTGTATAATTCTCTTCTCTATCAATATATTTTTAATGTTGTACGATTCCTGCTAACAAACCCGATACCCTTAATTTGTATTATTTCTTTTTGATGCCTATTTGAGCTTAATTCAGCTCCAAATCTCACTCAAACTTTGAAAATATTCAGCTCCTTTTAGAAAATCTATGTATAATACTAAAAGTCTGATTCTATTTATCTGTATGTGATCACTAAGTAGCTGAAATGGTGCATTCTGGCCAGAGGTATTGAATTAAGGTACTCCTAAAATGAGCTAACTTAAAGAATGCACAAAAATCTGGCTGATTTTCAACTGAATAACAATAGTGTGGGGTTTGCATTCACGCTCAACCCCATCTATATTATAATGACCGATTTGTCATGGGAGATTATTATTAAATGCTACTTATAGAATAGTCGCCCTTATTTATTTATTTGAAAATGTGCAAAATGTTAAAAGATGCACCAAGATCTTCAATAGTCAATCCCTTAGATTTTCAATATCTGAACAAATAAAATCTAAATACAACTTGAATCAACAATATTTTATGAAATATTGTATCATATTTTTGTATCCAATATTTGTTTTAAAAAAAAAAAAAAAAA
>VCCN01002796.1:1195817-1218080 GCA_006491835.1 Architeuthis dux | reverse complement strand
CTAAGATCAAAATGTAGTATCTGTTCTTCGAAACCTTCATGGTTTCAAAGTTCAGAGAAACACGACCCGGGATACATCCTGGGGTCCTTGTCGCATGCTCAGGATTTGTCCTGAGAGAAGTTGCACAGGATATTGAAGCCTTCTGGCCGAGAAGTTGGGCAGGCCATCGCCTGGGATTCGTCCTGTGGCCACTGACCAGCTTGCCCCAAGGTCCACATGACATTAGTCATGGGGACTTGGGAACCCCTCTGCCTGCACATTCGCATGCAGGACCCCACCCTAAAATGACCTTGTGTCAAATTTGCCGTCATGGGGAGGCAAAAAAAGATTTTTTTTAATATCTGTGACATGCCCTGTGTATATGTCAAATATTAAACTGTCATAAATCAGTTCTACCTAACATGAATTTTTTTCAATTTTCAGTCTTAAATTCAGTTTCATTTTTGTCTTACTAACTACCAAAGCATTTTTGTAATATGATAAAAATGACCAATTGAAAAAGAATAAGTGACTAAAGAGTTGTAAGAGACAGTAAAAAACAGAAAACAGTAAAACTAATTCTTATTTCTAAATCCGTCAAATAAAAATAAAATAGAAATTTACCAAATATAAAATATTTTTTAAATTTGAATCCCTTGTATTAGAGAGACATTTGTTACATATTAAACACCATCTAATCCAAAATGGTTCATAGTTTTGCTATCTTGTGACTTTATCTGGGAACAGGTTTCCCATTATTGAGCAGCTTTAAAAGTTCATTTATTGGTGATAAATAACAATTTGTAACAGAAAACAATAACAATAGAATATATTATTACTAGAAAAGATGATTTCAACTCCTAGAATAATATATTTCTGAATAAACAAAATAATTTTAACAATTTACAAATTCAGAACTTCAGATTTTTGGAAAAAAAACAACTATGTTTCAGAGCAAGGATTTTTAACCTGAGGTTAAACAATTAGTTTAATGATTTCTTTGAATCATATAACTAATACTTTGAACATAATTTAAGAAACCTTTTGAAAATAAAAAGGCTCTTTTTTTATAATAAAATATCCAAGATATTATGTACACGTTCTTGTCCACTGATGAATGTAATATGCTATGTACAATGTTATCTTATATATCAATGACATTGTGCATAGCATATTACACATATGTGGTTTAGAAAAAATGGTCACGAACACTTGTTCCGGATTAGATTAGAATATCTGTAACAACAACATGATAAGCATAGAAATATTAACATAAATAAAAAGTCATAACTTAGCTACAACCATAAGGCCATAAAAAAGCATTGATATATAGTCGTAGTAGTATTATAACAAATACAACTCATATATAAGAAATCCAATATATGTTATTGAAAATATAGTGCTTGACATGAAAAAGTTAATTTTATAATTAACACTATCATTTGGAGCTAATATTCCATATTGAAACAAGTATGGTAGAAGCTGACAACGTTCGTTTCACTGCTTCAGCAGCTTGTCAAGTCAGCAATGGTAAAACGTAAAAAAAAAAAAAGAAGAATTACCATTGCTGGCTTGACAAGCTGCTGAAGCAGTTAAACGAATGTTGTCAGCTTCTACCATACTTATTTCAATATGGTAATATATATATAGGGGATATTCCATTGTCTGTAGAGAGAGAATGGAAGCCATTCATAAATTGAGAAAAATCTTCCTTTACTTTTGTCAGTTCTTTTCTTCTCCAGGTAACCCTCAAAGAATTACCCATCAAAACACTAAAAATCTAAAATCCTGACATTTAGATAAGTTTCAGTTCCCCATGGTCAACCCCAGAAATAAACAAGTTTTACTTAATAGTGGTCTAAAAGCACAAGAGTAATGATGCTGGAAATTTGGATATCAAAAAATAAAGCCATAAAGTGCTTCCATTTAGTGAAAAGGCGAAAGCTTTTGACTTAAGGAAAGAAATCTTCTGTCACATAACTTTTATTACAATATATTGTTATAATTGTGCCTAATTTATAAATTAAACTTTATCATAGGTATATGTATAGAAAAAAAAAAACTATATATAGGGTTTGTTACTATTCACGGTTTCAGACATCTGCTGGGGTTCTTGGAACATATCCTATGTGAATAAGGCGGAATTACTATATTCCCAGAATAATTTACTAATAGACTTCTTAACTTAACTCAGAATAATTCTAAATACTCTTGTCAAACAAATAATTTCAAACAGAGCCTTCACAGTTGCATAAAAGTTATGATAAAACCATCTGATAATATGTGATATTAGAATGAGTGTGTGGAGCAGAGGGCCGCATCTGCAGTTTCAATAGCGGGTTGTTTTTTTTGTTTTTTTTAGGGAGAGGAGTTGTCAACCCCAAGCCCATCCATCCTCCTTTACTCAAACTTTGGATTCTTGGTTTTTTCTGTCAGAGTAACCTTCTCTTTATTGGACTGCCTTCACATGGCTAAAGGGCTCCAACTGCCCTTCTATTTACCCATAACTGGGGGGAGAAGTAGATTCATGCCTTTCCCAAAGCATTAGTGCAAAGTGAATGCAAGCGGTCCCGACAAAAAAAAAAAAAAAAAAAAAAAAAAAAAAAAAAAAAAAATCGAAATCAGCTAACTGATTCAATTTTCCGTCTTGATACCCATTATGCTACCCTGCACCTCCTATATCATGTATATAAAGTATCATATCACAAACAGTATTAAAAACATCCTACAGTGGTAAAGACATTCAGGAAAAAAATTTACAACATAAGGCTGCATCCTTAATTTTCTAAATTTAACCCAATTAATATTCGTTGATAAATAAACATTTGAGAATAAACAAGATTATATAAAAATCAGCATATCAAAATGGTTATTACAAAACAGTAGGATATCACATTACAAAAAACAAAGACATATTCAGATAAAATTTTATCAAATTTTCCCAATAGTTATCGAACAATATTGCATAATTATCTTTCAATAAGAATGAACAAACCTCAAGCAAGTAACGTATGGTCAATGTACTCGTGAACATATATTTATACACCAATCAAATTAAAGCATAGGTTCAACCGTGAACATAAAATATATTTCCTGGGTGAATGATATGCGCTCTTTCAAATGTGCTTAAATTCAAGTTACCAATCAATGTAAGTTTCATGTTATTTGACTTTAAAAAGGTTTCCAGTCACAATAAATGGGAGCTAAGAAGGTCTCTCTGGTTAGGCAAATTGCCCTGACAACACGTGTTTGTTTCGTGTCTCAGCTTCCTTTCTTAACATGCTAAATACAGTGGAACCAAACGCATTTCGAACAATACAGAGCTAAAACAGAAAGACATGGTCTTGCGATCAATTAGAAATTATATAAATTGGAATGTCTTCAATGTGGAATGGTTCCATGGATGGAAACAATTGGTTTTAAAGATGCTGCAATATTCTGGCCCAACAAGGCATCATTCTTATTACGCCAAGTCTGTGTTGCAATATCTTGATTCCAAACAAATTCTTGTTGTACCAAAGAAAGACAACTCCACAAATTGCTTTCAATGCCAGCCAATAGAAACAGCTCATGCCATAATTAAAAGAATGATCTTCAAGGATGGATTTAAACCAAAAAACGGAGATGAGTTGTATGCATCTGTTCAAGCAGTGATGGAAATGCGCCATGTCATTTTACAAAATCTCACCAAGAATCTTTTGGTTTCTGTTCGCTGCAAATGCAATGACAGGTATCGAAATGAACTATTTTCAGTATGTTAATTTAGAAGAGACTTTGCTCTTTCATGTAAAATTCAATTAAACCATTTATCTTTTCTGCAAAAAAAGTTATTAATCTTTTTGAAATGTTCATGAATACATTGACCATACATTAATAAAAAATCATATCTACATATAGAAATTGTAAATTTTTGTAAGGAAAAGCCTGAAATTATAATAAATCATATCATAGCAGTCATAATTTATGGGCTTGCTTATTATTTATTATTTAATAGAAATAGTTAATCCGTAAAAAGTGGATCTGCACATTGATTTGATCATGACAAGGTTCCAAAGAAATTCCCAAGGCCAAAGTTGTACCAACAAAAGATTATTGACCGTCTGCAGCTGATATTATTGGTTAGTTTGTCTCAATCATGGTAAGAAAATCGCTGAAGTGGTTTTTACCAGAATTGGATGAAATACACAAAAAGATTACATAAGTGATCAGCATTAATCAAAGGAGACCAATTTAGCTTTGTAAAAATACTTAGTTACATACTGCACAAAATTCTTTTCTTTTGGTAACTTTTTTTTTAAGTGGGAAAAACAAATCAGCTGGAAACAGTATGACGGACACCAGTGAAAGCCTTTCTGAGTTGAATTGAAGCCAAAAGGTGGCCCAAGATAAGCTGGAACAGACAATAGAGAGGAATCTTCAACTGGTCATCAAAAGGTGGAATGACACCAGCAGACTCGTATACTGTGGAGCGCCTTGACTGCAATGCGGAAGCGTCTGAGTCAGAGTAAATATGGTTTCTCGTTGGTGCAGAATTACAGGATTTCTACCTGTTATGTCATCAGAATCTGTCCTCAAGGAATTAATGCCTAATAAAACAAGTATGTTTTGAGCATAGGCAACACAGATCATCACCCAAAGAACATCTCTCTGAAGCAAGCTGATGATGATGATGATGACGACGACGACTCTTTACTTTGGCCTTGGGCTCTTGTCATGATAGTAGAAATAATGAATAGCACTAAATATCAAAATATTTGGACATACAAAATCACTGAACAGGAATTTTAATTTGCAACAGAATAATAATCCAAAGCTTAAATCTATGTAAATCAAGGAATGGCTCAAGAGATCCTTTTATAATAAAACATGATCTTACATCATTCACTGGGAAAAGTGAAATAAAATTGCAAAGTCTAGATGTGCAAAGTTGATAGAAACACTGGTTTTGTAAGTATTGTTTTTTAGAGGGATTTTTTTTGTTTGTTTTTTTTTTTTACAAAAAAGGGTTAATTTGCATGCATTTATTTGAATTATGATTCAAATGTTGCATCAAAAAACACTGCAACTTGTTTACTGATATTTTTATATAAAAACTGTAAATAATGATATAGTAAAGGGCGGTGGTAACAAAACAAATTGTTTTTCTACAAATTGTGAAAGTGATCTGTGACCCATAGCATAATTTACAATAGTTCCGCAAGGATGCTCCTGAGGGTCCCAAGATGGTTAGAAATCTTCTTTTTTTTTTAAATAAATAAATAAAAATCAGTAAAATTTATTGAATAAAACTAAATGGAAAAAAAAAAAACACTGAAATTATGTTTCCACTCTGAGGGTCATCAGGTCAAAAAATCCTGTGCTCAGGGTCGCGACCAAAAAAGTTTGGAAAACACTGGTTTAAAAGTTTTAAGAAATAACACTGTCAAAAACTCTAAATTAAAAAACCTCTCACATTGTAGAAGTAAAGAAAAGAATATCAAACAGAACCATCTTGCAGAGAAGAATATGAATGGATCTGATATGTGAAAGTGGAGGATATTAAAAGATGGCATTATTATCACAGTATACCTCCTGAAGAGAATAAGAAGGTGATGCCTATCTTTAAGAATAAACAAACCTTTAGTGCCCCATAATCAGGTAAGTGGCCGGAATAATAGTTTTAATAATGCTCATTCTTTTCTATGCTTTAAATAAGCACAGAAATGTAACATCTTTAATAATGAAACAAAATATCCTTTCTTCCCTACCAAAACTGCAATAAAGAGACAGTATCAAATTTTTTTTAGGGTTCATAAAAATCACACAGCAAAGGTAGAACAGGAGTAAGTATTATTCGTAATGGAACTGACATACCTTGAACAATAGCCAATTGTTTGGCTTTAGATTAAAAAAACTTCTGAAAAAGTGTTCAACACTTTAGAATAACTATCACAGATTTTCTGTATATTTGATCTGAAGTTCAAACTCAAAGAAAGTTCTGAGTTATTCATATAAAAATTGTATAAAAACACTAGAACAAAGAAATTCCATAGAAGGTATGATAGAAAATTCAATAGATATGTGGCATATGCCGCATATAAGACCTCCCTCTCCATCCCCAAAAGATTTTCTCAAAAAAGTAAAAGGTAACCATCATTGATCAGAACTTGGGGAAGAGTTAAAAAGCTGAGATATATATGAGAGGAATTCAGAGTTTTTTCTTAATATTCCCTGCTGAAATAATGGGGGAGGGGTCCTATATGCAATCAAAAACGGTAACTGGTCCTTAATTGTGTATTATTAGCATGGATAACTAATTTTTACACTACAGAGGAAATCTTTCAGATTTTCAAATAGAATTATTCATAATTTCCTAATCTGGAATCTTATAGATGATTGCAACAAGAGATTGTTTGTTGGTAATATATCCAAGAGAAAAGGTAGAATTTGGAAAAAGAAATCCCTTAAAGTTATCACCATCAACTTTCTATGTTTAGCCCCCAGATATTTTCTGCATTAAGTGGTTCATTTTATTATTATTTAATGAAATATCAAATATCACGCATACAGAATTCTTTTCAGAATGGAAAGCAAGACACAGGATAATTTTTTTCCCATATATCTACCTATATAATTACAAAGACTATGACAACAGAGACACATTTTTAAAATCTAAATAAGAATAGTCTCAAGTCAAACCAAAGAATGTATTATTTCCAACTTGGTAATTGCAATCAGCCAATAGATCAATGCTTTGGTGTGTATAGGCATAGAAAAAAATCTTGACCAATACCAGATTGGCTAATAATTAATTCATTAAAATCTTGAAAGTTTCATTCAATCTTTTTCATTCATATGTAATGGAACTGACATACCTTGAACAACAGCATAGAGTATATATTTTCAATTAAAAATGATCATTAAGCAAAGTTTGTTGTCACCTGCTTACTGATACCAATCACAGTCAATAAGCCAAACATTCACACATACACTAGTGTAGAAATGATAGTGGCTATATCAGTAAATGGAAATCTGAATACTGTATATGCCGGTATGTAAGACAGGCATTTAATTTTTTTTTAAAAACACAAATATCACACTGCGTCCAATGCGCTGGTATTATGACTAGGGGTCTGTCTACCAAAGCTTGCAATGGACAGTTATGGGACAAGGATGAATTGCAGTGAGCAGTAGTTCTCCAAATACCCTTCATCTTATAGTCCAGCATATACAGTAATAGTTGATTTGTAATGGAACTGACATACCTTGAACAATAGCAAAGAACAGAGAAAAATGTATAGAAAATATCAATTCAAAGGACTTACATTTAACATAACTGTTAATCTGATCACAGTCATAAAGCCAAATATTTATAGGCATCAAAACATTCTTAGCCATGTAATTCCATGAATTAGTACAGAGTTTTTTGCCACTTTTACAATTAATATGTAATGGAACTGACATACCTTGAACAACAGCAAAGAGTTTGCCTTTATTACCAAGAACTATTTAAGACAAATCCATTGTCTCAACATTGTAATTTTGATGATAGTCAATATGCCACATATTTGTACATACATGGATGGAGCCATGTTGTTGTTATACAATATAAACTTCAAGAAGTTTCTTGTGTGGTCTTTTACCCCCGTTTAGTAGTTAATTTGTAATGGAACTGACATACCTTGAACAGTAGCAAAGATTGTGTTTTTTTAGGGAAAAAAAAATCCCTGAAACAAGTCAAAAGACCTGATTGTTTCATAACAGTAATTTTATTCACAGTCAATAAACCCAAACATTCATACATAGAAACAATTTTAGCTGTATTGCTAAATGATCAATACAGACGTACAGATTGGGGAGTTTTCTTGTGTTTTATGCTGTTATTTTGTAATGGAACTGACATACCTTGAACAGTAGCAAAGAGTTAAGATTTCTTTTAAAAAAGCAATAAAATATTTCACTTTTGGAAACCTGTTAAGCAATACAAAGCAATTATTATGTGCGTATAATGGTTAAATGGCGCCGTCTGAATAGAGTAAATGAAATAAAATTGCCTCAGACAATTAAAATCAATTATCTAGAGACCAAATGGTGCAAGTAATTACAATAAACAACAAAGTGTTACTAGAATTTGTATATGTTTTAGGAATTATTATTGTTTTCACCAATATTCATTTGGTTAAAGTTAGGTTCTATAACTGCATTTTTTCCTACTTGGAAAAAATTCAACAGAAAAAAGAAGATGATTAGAATATGGCGGAAAATAAATTTAAGACATCAGCATCATAGCAACAACATATAAAACATTATGAAAGTGACATGCCTAGAATAACCAAGAATGATAGTGCAATTAGATTAAGGACATATATTATAATGCATTGCAAATTATAATTATATTAGGTTATTTGGAAAATAATGGCCAATTATACCACATTTTAGTCATCTTGCAAAATAATACATACTCAGTATTTCTCTAGTCTACATGTATATTTTGTAAGATTAATTCCTGTTCTATAAATTTATTATGATGTTATTCTTTCACAGATATTTATTTGCATCGCCTCAGACTTCAAAATGAAAATTGAAGAGTTACCCATTTCTGTATGAGTTTGAACTAGGCTACAATGCATCTCAGACTGCCTATAACATTAATCAAATATGAGGTGAAGGTAATCCTTAAAAATGGGCAGGACATTGTTAGTTTCTAAAGTTCCAATAAGATGATGAAGGAGCAAAGGGCATCCTGCCACAGTTGCAAAGGATGAACTGAAACAGTCAATGGAAGAGAATTCTTGCCAAACCATTTGAGAAATGGCTCTAAAATTAGAGTTTCTAATTTCACTGATTATCAGAAAACTGCTTCATGCTGCTGTTGCAGAACAAAAATGATCCATTTCCTGATTCAATAGTAACTAGTGATGCCTATAACATTAATATGTTATTCTGTAAGAATCTAAAAATTATCTACACATTGGAGTGACCATTATGAAGCTCCAAAGTATTTCCCAAAGCCAATGGTCCACAAACAAAAGATTATGGTGATCGTATAGTGGTTTGCATCAAGTATGTTCTATTAGTTTTCTCAAGGAAGGAATCCGATAGCTAATGTTTACTGACAAGAATTGGGAGCGGTGCTCAGAAAATTATGTGAAATACAGCCAGCATTAATCATTCAAAGGGACCACTTTTGTTCCATGATAACGCTCAGCTACACATTGCACAAAAGACACCGCAAAATCTCAATGCGCTGGGTTTCAAAGCTTTGCATCATCTTCCATACTCACCTGATTGTCATTTTTTTTTCAGATTTGGGACCATTTTTTAAAGAAAAAACTTTCACTAATGGGGAAGAACAGAAAGGATTTTTAGGGTTTAAGTTTGAAGAATTCTATTGTAAAGGAATAAATGATCTTACTAGTTGGCAAAGATATATAGACTTGAATGGTTTATATTCTGATTGATAATGTTAATTGGTCAGCAGATTTATTCATAAGTGTGTTAATATTTCAATTTGGCCACTATTTTTTGAACAACCTAATATTAAAAAAAAAAATAAAAAATTCCACAAGTAAAATAGAGAAATAACTTATAACAATGGACAGTGTGTAAAATACTTGCCCAAAACCTTTTTAGCTACTTCTCAAAACAGATTAACTTCTTTACTAAAAGAGGCAATGACTAACAATATGTCACTTACGTAATGTTTTGATGGAATGTAGCAAAATTAAATTTAACAGGATTCCAACAATTTCTTTTACACAGGGATTGATATGGAGAATGTAGAAGATATTCGTAAAACATTGATTTATCATACATCCTCAACAATATGCTTAAAAACACTGCAATGTAATAAGAGTTATTAATTTGTAATGGAACTGACATACCTTGAACAAAAGCTAGAAGTTCAGGAATATAACCATGGAACTACTGAATATTATCACCTTCATTTTCTTTTTAATATTTTTGATATCCTCTTAGGTTTGTATAACAAGATCTATTTTGTCCCAAAGAAGAAAGATCGGAATCTCTTTTGAGGCATTAACTACAATAAATCAATAAGAAAATGTTCCTCCTCAGAGAAAAAGTCAAAACCGATGAACGAATATTCATGACAAACATAGCAAAGTTGAGGCTGTTTATTCTTTGATCTTAAAGCCAATAAGAATAATTAGCAGGCAAAGAGGCCAGATGGACGGTACTAAAAGGTTTAAATGGCTTTGAAACAGTTACAAACAGCATAAAGTTCAGATTCTATAGAAATTAACATCATTTTTTTAAAAAGTACTTTAAAACAAATATATTAAAAAGTATTAATTAAAAATGTAATTAACCCTCAAATCAGTGGTGTAACACTAAAGAAAAGAAAAGAAGTGAGGGAACACAGAGCTGCCTCCTGCTCTAGCGAGCAAAGATTCAATATATATAGCTACGAAGCACTGTTTTGGCTAATTTGAGGGTTTCAAACAGATAAATGGAGTGAGAATTTTAGCAGTATATATAGATAGTGAGGGAAACGCCATTCCCCCTCCCAAACAAAATAAGGGAACACCATTCCCACAGCACTACCTCAAACTATTTTGGTTGAATGTAAGTATTTATCCATATCTGCAGAATAAGGACTGTGATCCAGACTTTTTATGTGAATATTTGCAAAAATGCCTGTGACACCTCCTTGACCACAGACATCAGGAAAATGACCTTAACTTCTCTTTAAGAGGATTGACAAGGTGTTGTCTGAGGGACAGATCTCCAGTACCAAATCAGTCACCTCGTGACTCATATAAATATAAGAGCCAAAGTCCCAAACTTAAATGTGAGAATTTTCCGACTTTTATAGGGTGTGAATGCCAAAACCCTTCTGATACTAAAATTCATTGATTTTTTTCACTGATCATTAGAGAATATAATCAATGATAGATTTACAAAATTTAATGAAAGAAATCAAAAATGTATGCAAGAATCATAAAGGGGAAAAGCACAATTATAAATTTGATTGTCCATTTTTTTTGAGAAAAGGCTAATAAAATTTGAAGAGAAAACAATTCTTGAAAAATCTCAATGAGACTAATATTGTTCAAATTGCTTTCCTTGAAAATATTACTTGTAATTTATTCTTTTTATAAATAATAGTTATTTTGGATGGAGCATATCATATCCTCCCTTTATATATTGATATTTGCAATATATAAAGACAATTTGTGTGGGAGGAAAGTGTAGCCAATACTAAGAGCATCAGATAATCACCTACCAAAAAGGCCTAATTTCAAACAATCATGAAAAGATATAAATAAAAGATAGGTAAATGTTGATTGGTTTTCATTAACAGCAACAATTGATAGATATCAAAACAGTTTTAAAATTTGCTATTCATTTGCATATTTTAAGTATTTGTGCTTCATACAAATACTATGTATTTTTTTTAAAAACTCTATTTAGAAGTAGATTTAAATGTCCAAAGATAGTTGGAGAATCTAATGATGTTGTCAAATAAGTCTGCTACAAAATGTGTATAAGACCAATCTTTGCAACAAGGGGTGGAGCTGGCATAGTAACTATTGTTTTGTATCCAGTAACTACTAACAGTCTTGACTAAATATCTTTTTAAATATATGCCTTAAGAATAAAATCATACAAGATCAAAAGCATGGCTTTCCTAATTGTCAAGATAAAACCCTAGAAGATTTTAGGCTGTCTTAACGAGGCACCTATCCTTTGTCAGTTCAATTGCTCTAGTAATATTGAGTGAAGGCATTTTTCCCTACATGTATCTTTTATAACTGACCGGAATCTCATCCAGCAGAGAACAAAGACTGTACAAATCTCCCCACAACAAAGGTCCTGTATTGGGGATCAGGGCCTACTAGAGGAATTTTATCAGGGGGTACAAAGTTACTTTTGGGACCTCTTTCCTTCTCCATTAGTCATCTTGTTTTTATCCACTCACAGGCTCCCTGGCCTCATTTGGACCCCAGGATGACGGAAATGTACCCCCCACCCCCCGGAACATAGGCCCTGTTGGGGATTCTGTTTTGGTACCAGATTACCATCAGTCCTCAAAGACTTGTCATGTGGAAGTAATTCAGTAATTTGGCATGTCTACCACAATGTCATTCACACAAAACACCAAAAGGATTTTAAAGGGGTGCCTCACTGGGTACCCCACATTTATGGCCTTGTGCCAGATTAAGCTCAGTTTAGTAAATAGCTATGCTAGACTAAGCTAAACCTAATTTTTAAAAAAAGTCACTATATTTTTGGTATCAAAAACAAATATTTCTAAAGTTTTAAACTAAAATCAATCGATCAGATCATATATTTCTACCATGCATACATAGATAGATAGATAGATAGAAACAGGCTACTAGATAATTAGGTTTATTGTCTTCATTTGAAATTAGTCACCCCCCCCTTCTCATGTTTGTGATAGACATCAAGGTCATAAATTCACTGGTATAATTGCTGATTTATAACTCAATTATATTAGTGATTAGGCGAATTACATTTTCTTTTAGTTTATAATCTTTTTTTAGTTCAATTATGTAACAACTATTCAGCTATGGTACAGATGCCTGTACAAAAGGATTGCTCATTTTGTAGTGGCAACTGCAATCTCTAACCACACAATACTTATAAACCAGAATGGCAGCTTTTCTAGTTAAATGTTTACATGAAATTGACATTTTTTCCGGATACTTCTTTTTATACTTTCTAATATTGCTCTAGTAATATTGAATGAATCTCAAGTTTTTAAATAAGAAAAACTAAGTCACTAGCTATGGAACAATTTCACCTCAATGTCTATTCATTATCAAAGATTAGGAAAACTACCATAATTGATATTCGTAATACTAATATACTATAGATATTAGATAATAGATCAAACGGTACAAAATTATCCAAAATTTAGATTTTCACTCCAAACCTTAAATCACCAGTGACAATCGATAGCATTTGTAATATCAAAGTAAATTGCTTTTCTTATTTGGGTAAAGATTTACAAATACAAAACTTACCTCAAAAGATGTGAAAGACTTGTAATAGATGTCCATTTTCAGCCTTGAATCTAGGCAAATTGAATCAGCTATGTCACTATTCCGCTTCCATAAGTGATAGCATATTGTTACTGGTATTACAGATTTTTCAGATACAATACTATAAGGAGCGATAATTCTTTTTTTCTTATGGATGAGAACCCTAGTTCTTGAATTTTTTTTTTTTGCAGTGAATTATGGAAATAAAAACTATCTTAAGCAAAGGCTTGAATGTAAAACCTTATAAAACCAAAAGGTGTTGCTGTCCCAACATTCCTACAACCACCCTATTCACGGCACACACCGGAGGAAGGTTGTAATATAAAATGGCCAAAACATTGTGTAAAAAGAACAATCCAGAAAGATAATGATTTTATCTTTGGAATAAAGATACTTACATTCCCCAAACCATTTTTGTAATTTGATGATTGAGCTTTTGTTCAGATTTGCAAGGGTAGAGTCAAAGTTAGCAATAAATTAGCCCATTGTTATAGCATTCACCATGCATATTCAGATTGTGTAGCAACACATAATAGAAAGAGTTTGCTATCATCCTACTTAATTAAAAAGAAAAAAAAAAACACAAAAAACCATTGAGTAAGATTCTGAATACAATTTGCAAAGGTGGGTTTTGTTTAATTTCAAACGAGGTTGGAACGAAGCTAAGAGGAAAATGAATCCAATACTTTTTAATAAGCATTAAAATATTCAACTTACCTCAATCGTTCAATTCCAGTTATATACAACGGTAGGAGAGAAGTATTTGGACGCTTGAAAAATGTTTATTTAATATATTTCACAGCTTAAATTTGCTTGAAACTCTTGTAATGTCTTTTGATGCAAGATTTTAGAATGTGATGGAAACAAATTTTTTTTTTTTAGAGAATATAGTGAGGTTTTTATATGAAAAAGTAAACTAGTAGTAGAAAAAGTATGTAGAAAGAATTAGAAACTAAAATTGTTGTATACCAGCAAATATGACTCTAGAACTTCATATACCATTGTAGAAAGTTCTAGAATGTTCCAGAGGAAACTTCATGGGTATGATTCAATCAAAGTGGTCATTCTCTGCATCAACAGTTATTGAAAGATGGTCATTATAGCTAAATTTACGGATCTCACAACAATAACAGAATCATATATATAATAAGAGCCATGTCTGTCACACTTATGTTGACCTAAGAGGCCTTTATTTTATAATATATGACCTGAATGAGAGGAATGTGTAGACATCTGAGGAAACTAACAAGAAATGTCATCTACAAAGATATAATTGGTTAATATGCATGTAAGTAAATAGTATAATACATATATGATTGATTAAAGACAATGATCATTGAAACTAACATGTCGGGTTAGGCTTGAACTCTTCTTAAAATACCCCTTAAAACAATATATCAGTTTTGACTAAGTATTACACAAATTTTTATTTATACACTAATGATAACTATCAGCGACAAAAAAATAAATAAAAATCTGATGGTTTCAGTTACAGGAACATTGCTAATAACATAAATATCTAGGCAAGTTCAATTGTACAGAAGCAGAAGTTTGGGATTACTAGAAACCTTCCTTGAATTGGTATTGTATGTAAAATATCTGAATGAGTACTTATAAAAATCCAAATCTAACGATTGAAAGTACCTTCAAGAAGATTTAAAAGCAGCTAGAACATTGGTTACAAAAAAACTATTAGTGATGAATTGCACTTGAATAGTATTAAACCAACAAGCTAGGGATCCAAAACAAATGGTAAAACCAACTCTTTATAAGAGGTATAGGGTAGCCTCTTGAATCCTGATTTGAATCTCATTGAAAGTTTATGGCAGTGTTTGAGTAAGTGTATTCATTAGAACAATCCTAAAAATCTTGAGGGCTTGAAGATTGTTTGCAAAGAAGAGTAAGCCAAGACTTCTTAAGAATGCTGTGGTTAAATCTTAAACAACTCTGAGCTGTAATTACAAACAAAGGTTTTTCAGCTAGGTATTAATGTTGTTTGATTTTAGGTATTTGAAAACCTATTATTTTTTAATTTTCTTTTGTATATTTATAGCCTTTTTTTCATAATCTCAACTTTCACACCAAAATACATTACCTGTGTTAATTTAAGGCAGTAAAAATAAAACATTTTTCAAGAGTCCAAATATGTTGTTCTTAACCCAACTGCATGTCCTCTTTCTCGGAGAAGGGTGAAGACTATGGCTTCCTTGATTTGGTATGAAAGGTAGCATAGAACAGATTTGAGGTGTAAGAGGCTGATATCAGTAGAAATGTCCAGGAAGAAAGATGACATCCATATGCTTCTTGCATTTGGAGAGAATTTCAGCAGATAAGGAATCACAAAAACTAATAATTTCTTTGCATATTGGCATGTTCATGTCAATGTTGCATGAAGGTTTATTTTATGTCTTCTCTTGCTGCTTTGCAGGAAGCTGCAAACCAAAGAGATAAATTCTTGCCTATTCCCCCCCCATTTGCTCACAAGCATGAACAACTAAGATTGCATATATAAACAACCAAATGAATCTTTGCCCACTTTTATTTAGCGAATCAAAAGAAAGCAGTGTTTTGTTTTGTTTATTCCTGATGACTCCCTGTGGAGCATAGGGCCACAACTACACCAAACTTGATGCTGCTGTGGTTTCAGTAGCAAGTAGGTTTTTTTACGAGGAGTTACTAGCCCCACGCCCATGGTTTTTTCTGTCAGAGTAACCTTCTCTTAGATGGACTGCTTTACAAGACTAAAGGGCTCCAACTGCCCTGTTATTTACCCATAGATGGGGGGGGTAGAAGTGGATTCATGCCTTTCCCAAAGATATTAGTGCAAAGTGAACGCAAGCAGCCTTGGCCGGAACTCAAACTCTGTTTTCCGTGACTAACTGTTACGCCACCACGCACCTCCACAAAAAAAAAAAAAAAAAAAAAAAAAAAAAAAAAAGAAAAGAAAAGTGTGATGCCCATAAATTAGAATCAGTTCTCAAAATGAGATGCATAGAATAAGGGCAAAACTGAACTGTAGCTGCAGACAGTGCAAGAAAAAAAAAACAAAAAAAAAAACGCATTCAATATGAAACAATCGTTTCATATTGTTATCTATATGGGTAGTGGAAGAGGAAATAAAGTATTTTGAATTCCTTTTTCTTTCCATATAAGGATTTAAGAAATAACTTTTCAGATACTTTTTGGTAAATAAAGCTGAAAAGTGGCAACTACCTTCTGGAGTTGAGTTTTTAAACTCCTTCAGAATTATATTAAAAACATTTTTGTTTTAAAAAAGAAGAGTTTAAACGATAATCATATCAGTACATCTAAAATCCTCAGTATTCTCTTGATCTCTTTATGAATAATCCAGGACAGTAATAACAGAGCCACATTATCCAAAAGGTAAGTACAAATTAGTTTTTGATCCGGAACAAAATATTTAAAGTTTTTTTTCTTAAGAAAACTTTATCTTTGAGCAAGAATTTGTTTTTGGTACAAAACCAATAAGGAAATTACTGTAACAATACTTATAGATTATAAAAAGTGACATTTGAGGTGAGGAGGGCTTGTTGGCAAGGAAGGACATCACAATGAGTTCTCTCATGTACTTGCCTGTAATGAATAATGATCGGCTCTTCAGTTGGTTAAAAAAGTCACATCAACAAACAAATTTGTGAAGTGAAGGAGCAAAGGTCAGAGAGACTTTCCACCAATCCCAATATAAGTATATATATTTGTGGTAAAATGGAAAAAAGGTGCTTTTCTTGCAAGTTTCTGTTGAAAGTGAGTTTGATCCCCACGATGCTATAGAAATATAGTCTAGGTGTTAGACTTGGCCAAGTACAAATAAATCAATACTTTGTAAAATTCAATATCATTTGGAGATGCAAATTTAGATAGGCACTGCTGCCTAACTTGGTATAAGCCTTCTGGATTTAATGAATCCAGATCTAGGATTGATTTCATATTTATGAAAAAGGAGTATATAAATATACGGCATAAAAAATAATGAACACCCATTTGAAACATGGGTAAGACTTGTTAAAAGCCAGTATGGGCAGACGAATGCCCAAAGAAACCACAGTTAGAAGTTCTGAAGAACCAGACAACCAACCATAGTCTTATGTGTGTGTAACAGCCATAAGTTAAGTGATTTTAACCTTCATGAAATCGGTATAAATAGAATTCCTTGAGAAAAGTTGATGTCAGGGGGATTTAACAGTTTCAGCTTTTTGGTATGTTGAGTTGCCAATCTGGATATTTGCTGTATACGCCGGCATATAAGACGAACATTCAATTAAAAAAAAATGTTTTTTTTTTTTTTAAAAAACTATGCAAATATTACACTGTTCAATGCATTGGTAAATTGACCAGAAGGCTGTCTACCAAAGCTAGATATGAACAGTTATGGGGCGTGGTGGAGTTGTAGTCTTCCAAATACCCCTGTAAACCATTCGTCTTATAGGCTGGCATATATAGTACTTCAGTACAAAGCCAAATAATTCATTCAGGTTTCCCGATTGTGTTACTTCAATGCAAATATATTTTACTTTGAAACTCATTAAAATTGTTTGGGAAGTTTTACCTCATTCTTGATATGACTCACTTTCAATCACTGAGTGCCAGGATATTCAGAAATAAGGAAGATGTCAATTCAGGTCTCTTAGCTTTCTTTTTTATCAAAAGTCCCAAATTTTATTAGGCTACTGTAATTTCTAATGGTGATTATGATGATTTATACAATTTAATTAGATTTGTTTGTTTTTATCTCCTTGAAAATATGATATTACTATCTGAACAACCTAACATATACTCTTCCTTTCATTAAATGTTAGACTATTATGAATATCAATTAGTATATTATATTTTCTATTTTAAACTGAATGATACAATTCAACAGATTTCAAAGATTTTGATTATCTAAATAATTCTAGAAAAATGCCTTCTAAAGCAATATTTGTCAGTTTCTGTATTTATGCATAAAAAAAAAAAAAAAAAAAAAAAAAAAAAAAAAAAAAATATTCCTACCAAAGTTTTACGAAAGATGCATAACAAGTTCTATCTTACTTATATCAAACAATTCTAGTTTGCACTGTGGTAACATTATTTGCAGAAGCATCTTGAACAGGGAATTATACTACTTTATAATTAGAGAAAGAAATAATGAAATAGGAATTTAGAATTAGAGCTGATAATAGCACCAAATGTCTGTAGAAAGGCAGACAACATGGCAAGTAGAAATCTTCATGAAGGATATCTACACAAGAGAAATGCTGAAACCATTTGAAGAAACCTGACTAGAGTAGATGTCAAAGTAGACAAGACCAACATAGAAAGACAAATTGCCAAGAAGAAGTATTTGTGGATCAAATGTATGTTAAAAGTTGGACTTGTAACTTGTGTACTCTAAAAAAAAAAAAAAAAAAAAAAAAAAAAAAAAATCAGGAAATATTTTTCCTTAAAGAAGTTCAGAAACCATTGGAAATAGTATCTCCAAATTGATTCATACAATTACAAACATTTTCATTAAAAAAAAGTTAAATACAATGAAGTAATGGATATTCAAACAGACTTAGGAGGATTGCTTTTACTAGTACAATATTGTACTATATGTTGAAGAAGAGAACAAAAAAGTGAAATTCAGATATACGGATTCCAATTTTAAGTAATGACAAAAAACAAAAACAAAAAAAACAAAACAAACAAGTGTCAACACCAAGAACCTTCCAAGGATTACAAAGTTTGAGAATTGAAGAAATTCAGAATTATTCAAATAGACCAATCATGGTAATTATAGAATGCAAGAGACAAATCCATCAACCACGGTTGCTGTGATTAAAGAAATGGAAAAAGGTTATTAGGTCAACATTAATTGATTGTCAATGGACTCAAAAATAGAATGTAGCAAATATCCTTGATAATAAGTTATCAGATTCCTTCAGATGAAGGTTCATTTGAGAAGAGAGAAGGTTTTGAAAATGGTATAGACAGAAAATGGGAGGGAAAAAAATCCAGATTATTACAGAAAGAGTTGTATGACACAGGCAACACAACATTTTTAGCTTCTGCAGCTCTTGCTTCCAATGAAGCCAATAAATTTGTTCCCATTGATCTCTACAACCCATTTGGATTAAGAGCTTTCATAGAGACATAACAGACACCATTATTTCACTCTGACTTAACAAAGATATACTGATATAATCACTATAAATCACAAAAGAAACACATGTACAATCTCTTGTACACTTTTTCAAAAGCGGGCACATTGGCAGATTCAAATAGCTTTGGAATTTGGGAATTCCAGCCAATAATTTTACTTGAGTTTCCTGCAGCCTACTAACAAACATGGTGGATTTTTGGTTATGGTTTGAGGAGCACTAGTCATTCAAACCTGAAGTGTGTGGGAATATCAATTCAGAGAAATACATGTCCATTCTACAGGAGAGACTTCTCCCAATATTCACTGATGGTTATTATATATATTATAAGTTTCTCACAGACAGTAACCATACAGGAAAAAAGATAATGACAGGTTCAAAAAAGGTAAGAAGCAAATCTCATGACCAAGTTGGTCTCCGGACTTGAAACCTATTAAACATATCTAGGCAATTTGGATTGTGAACTAGAAAAAGAAAAAGGTCCAAATAATCTTTGACAAAAAATTCGCCTTGTTTTGAATGCAACCAGTTGGATATCACACAAGAGTAGATAGCAGATCTGATAAATTTGATGCCTGAAAGAGCAAAAACTTTAGAATCTGTTAATAACAAGTCCAAATTTTAATTTGCATAATAAAATATTCTTGAAATGTTTAGATTATAGAATAAAAGCTTATTTGTATCTAGTTCCAGTTCAGCCCATAACCTAGTCGATTGTTGAGGTGCCATGCTGAGTACCACACCTTCATGGCATTTCTCAGGGCAATGGGAGTTACTTGGTGGTGCCCATCCCATCTCCAAGTAACATGTGACAGGTTGTACTGGGTTACATGGTACCAGCAGCAAGGAGTAATCCCTGACCTGACCTATTGGAAGAAGTGGAACCAGTCTGCCTTAGGGGCTCCACTGTGGCAAGAGAGCCGAGTCTACTATACTATTTACCCATAGCTGGAAGAAGACCAAGGCTAGAAGGCCCAGTCTGCCATTCTATATTAGAGGTAATATATTTATTTTTGTCATGTCTCTAAGCAGCAGTGACCCCAAAAAAACTGCTTATTTGTTAACTTTTGCAGTTAATTTCATTTATACTTGATCTGACTTATACCAAGTATTAAAAAAAAAAAAAAAAAAAAAAAAAAAAAAGTAAGTTTATTTCATCAGTAGATATCACGGGGAGAAATTCTCTACAAAGCACTGACTGTGTAGGGAAAAAAAACTTTTCAAATTAATGTTGCACAAAAAACCTGCCACTTTTATACTAAGCAGAGAGTGCCATCCCAATCCTCTGATGAGTAATTTCTTGACAAAAGGATAAAATACAGTTTAGAGCAAAGGTTTAGAATGATTTGAAGATTAACCAATAAAGAAAATTCTAGATGAAACAATTCAAGTAAAGAATAATACAAAAGAATTCATAAGAAAGTGTTCAAATCACAAAAGGTCATGATAGAAAAGAATTGTTTTTTGTGGATCATGCATTATAAATAATGTACAACTGACATTTTTAAAAGGAAAAAGAGAAACCCAAGAGCAGAGACTATTGGATAATAAAAAGGGATCAGGGGCCCTTTGCTTAATAAAACAATATAATTTATACAATTTGCTATGAAATGAGGACACAAAGGAAACAACTGCAGAGTCTCTTCACAATGTCTTCACATAAGGAAAAAACAGGGTTCAGCTGAGTTGATAAGATGTATGCCTGATAAATTTCATGATTAAGAAGGAGGCAAATTCCATAAAAGCTGACATAAAACAGGTGGAAAGACAGAGTGCAAATGGTGGAAAGTGATAAATGCTATAGCAAATAAAGTAGCAATACATCCAAAGAGTTAAAAAAAAGTAGGCTGTGATGTGAGAATATGAAAAATAAACGTCACCTTAGAAATACCATTCCAAAGGTTTTTCAGACTCAGACAAGAAGCAGAAATAGAGCAAAAATTACTAAATTTAAACAGCAGCAAGCAATAAAAGGCAAAAAAGATGCAGTTGAAAGCATTCATAAAATATAAAATTCCCCTTCTGCTTGATAAATTAAAAATAAATTCAATTACAAATTCAGTTTTCAGATCATCTTAATGAACATTAGAATATATAAGGTAACATGGATCACAAAGTAATGTAAATTCTCATTGATCTATTTTGAGACACTTTCATATGTTATGCAGAAAGTGTGCCAAAATGACTACTAAATTAGTAATACTTTGCACTCTACCTTACCTCATATATTAAACTAAGTAAAATATAGAAAATATAAAATTCACAAACAAGCTTAGCATTCTTAAGAGAAATGTTTTTAAAGAAACTCTTACCTAAATCTTAGTTCTCCATAGAAAAAAAAAAAAAAAAAAAAAAAAAAAAAAAAAAAAAAAAAATTGTTTTTGAAAGTTAAAGTTTTTTTCTATGTCTGTAAAAAAGAATCAATTTAACCAAGAAATTGAATATCATTGTGATTTTTCCTTTGATTTTACAAAAGATTGGACAGGGGTGTGTTTTAACAATCACAGTTTAACAAGATAATGTTGTAGTGATAGAATCTCAGGCATGTTAAAAAAAATTTTTTTGGGGAAAGCATTTGTAAAAAGATAATTAGTTGTTCAGAGAACAATCAAAAGAATTTAACATTTTTTATTTTAACTCACTCAAAAAATCGTAGTGTGAGAAGCTCTTAAATAATTTCAGTTAATATCATCCTAATATAAAGTTGTCGGATTTCTATTGACTATAATCTTTTTTGAGGAGGGTCATTAACATTCAAAGAGTTTTGTGAACAATTGAACTCATTCTTGTTAATTTTGTTGTTCCCACAACACTTTGGCTGATCCATTCAGAATGGATCATCCAAAACATTGTGGGATCAAAAAAAAGAAGAATGCGCACAATTGTCCGAAAAACTCTTTGATTGTCAGATTCCCATTTATATTTTTATAATGTTATGCAGGCACACTTAATCGCCAAAAGTTTAACTAAAAGGTACATTAAAATGCTTACCTGCATTTGTTAAATTAAATTTTCTCTAGCTTTCCCTAGAATCTCAAAGATATGTATGATTTAAAAAGATTTGGAAGCACCATAAAATTTCCACAAACTCTAAAATCTATTACCTAAAAAATATAAAAAAAAAAAAAAAAAAA
>VCCN01002796.1:1185332-1195736 GCA_006491835.1 Architeuthis dux | reverse complement strand
AAAAAAAAAAAAAAAAAAAAAAAAGTTACATTTTTACAAATCATTGTCAACAAAAACATTTTCATAAACTTGTTGCAGAAAGAAAAAACATCTTTTACTTTTATTTCTTTATTTCACAAAAATGTCCAAAAACTTCACAAAATATATCTTATTTGAATTTAAATTTGGAAAAGAAAAATCACAAAGGATTGGAACACAATGAAAATATTGTCTTCTAATTGATATGAAGCATATTTTTATATGCAGAGATATCTTTCAATCCCGAAACTATGGATTATCAAAGTGAACTAGTCTTGTAGTTAATTACTTGATATTTTTTAAATTAAAACAAGACTTACTTCAGCTTATGTCTTTGTTGCTTTATAAGCTTTTCAGTAGCATTGTCCTCAAACAAGAACATGTATGATGTAAATTCCACCATCTTATTTTTTTTGTTTAATAAAATAGTTGATTGGTGGTCAGAGAACATACCAACTAAATAACATTTCAAGGGGGAAAAAATGTAAGATGTTAGAAAAATATATGCAAATTATAATCTTGCTTCATCTAAAGAATATAGAAATTAAAAATTATATTTGATTAGTATTAATAATTCATACTTTGAATGTATGTGAAAACGTACTATGTTGTTTGTATTATGGGTAAATGATGCATTTGATTTCTCTCAACAATGTTATGTAGAAAGAGTTAAATATATCTATGCTACTGTTAAAAAAAGTGGGGTAGGAAAGATAAATTCCTTCTATAGAATATACTGATTTTATAGGAAAAATACCTCTTGCTCACTTTCCAGTACTAAAATTTAGTAAAAGTAAATGGTAAGAGAGGGAATTTCAATGATTTTAAACTAAATTATCTTCAATTTGTTGTAACAATGAAAAATAATTTTTAGAATAAATTATTACTTGCCAAAGAAGTGTTTTAATGTTTTTGATCATCCTTATCAACATGTTAAGTAATAAAGATTTTTTTTCCTTTAATTTAAGACTTTAATTTTTAGATTGTGATCTAAAAATTATTTATCAATACTACAATCTAAGAGAAAACATGAATAATTTTGGGGATTTACATCAGCCATTTTAGAATAATCCCCTTCTGTCCTCCAAGTAAAGATTTTTCTGCACACTTACGTCCCTTGAATGTAATACTATACATATGAATGCATATTTATAGAATTTGTCAAATAATGTGATTACATTAGGCATGGAATTTAAATAAAAAAAACTTATAATAACAGCATGTTAAATTAACATTAAATAACTATCAACAAGTTTCATACTTATGTGTCCATAAAAAGTAAATATCAATGCATATTCTTTCAAAAATTCAATTTGAAATAAGTGTATTTAGTTGGAAAGGGGAATTATTAGTCTAAAGTCAGAATTATGAGGAATATTGAATATAAAACAAAACAAACTTACTAATAATGAATATTATATATTTTTGCTTCAATATGAAATCAGTATTTTCATTTGATTGAGAGATAAAGATTAAATTTCAGTGCAAAAATAGTTTTTTAAAAAATATGACATCTGGATAAATCAAACCCACACAAAATGGATTTGAAATGCTTAAAAAGAAATATAAGTATAACATCAAACTGGCAATTTTGAACTGAATTCACAGCTCTTAATTCCCTTATTCTCTCCTTATACAGGTACAAAAATAATATAAATATGGTTTGTATAGATACAATTCCTAAATATTACTTTTATAACTTTAAAAGGATTTAAACTTTTGGAAGGAAAAAAAAACAACTTTTTTTTTTAAAGTCACTCCTCTAAAATCTTCAACATTTATTACTTTTAGGTCACAATTTACCTAGATTTGTGTTTTCTCAAAATGTATAACTACTGGAAAACAAAATTGAATTTGATGAATAATAGCCATTAATATTTTTAGCTGCACTTGGAAAAAAAAAGTGTATGGTGATATTGTGTCACCATAACCATAACCTAAGGTGATAATCGTTCAATGACCCATCCATCTTCTCCCTCGTGTGTTAATTCTGGGTCAAGCTCTTCATTGGGCTCCTTTTTTCTGAAGCGTAATCGGTCGTGGAGACGAGTTGTCTGCCCTTGCCAAAATTCTATTACGTCCGGCTTGATCAGGTAACCTCCCCTGAAGCCAAATAAAAACGCACATGAATGAGTACAATAGGAAAAAAAAAAAAAAAAAGAAAAAAGAAGTTAATTACGATAAAGTCGGCAATTATTATTTTACTCATTACCATGTCTACTGTTACAAATGCATAAAAGAAAATCTTGTTTAAACAGTTATTGTGAAGAGATGATTAAAGAGCATTTAGTAATTTACAAAAGGTTAGAGATAAGATCAAGTTGACAAAAGGTCCTTCAGTGCATTTTTTTAGAACTATAACCACCCATTTCTCAGTAGCAGTTGGTGTTCTTTTATACCCAGACAGATTAGGATAACGTCTGATTAGGATTGAATTTGGCTTAGCCAAAAATTTGAAGATATCAATTAGGAAATAATTGGTAGCTAAATTATAGCAGATTACCCTCCAATAATTAGGTAATAATCAAATTTTTTTCCCCGATGACAAAAGTATATACATACTGAATGCTTGTGCAAATATAGACTTGAAATGGTTTCAAGATAATCTTAGCAGCAGCCTATTTCTCATGGGTAATAAAACTGTATGGGCATATATTAATATAACATGAGTATGCATTCTATGAAGTAACATATTTAGTTAAGATTTTATTTGGTACTTTGAACTACTTAGTTCAGTTTGTTGTTCCATAAGATAAAACATCAATGAGTATTTATTTTCATGTGATGCAATGTTGAAATAAATGAATAACATCCATCAATTCACAATTATTATAATATATTATTATTATTTTCAATAAGTATAATATATTATTATTATACTTATAAGTATAATTATCAAATACTGCATTATTTTAGGTGACTAATCTGTGCACACAATTTCCTTTGAGTGCTGGTTGCAAAACTTGTGCACACAAGTGCACAGCTTAGAGCAGCAGTATTCAAACAGTTTTGTGCAGCCCTTCCAGGGGTTCAGCGAAACAAAGTGACATTTTCACAATATACCAATAATTCTTCATTACATAATAGATTCCTTCACAGCTTTTACATATCTTTAATATTCCTAACACATTATGACTTAACTAAATTATTTTTAACAGTTACATTAAAATTAAAAACATCTTGGTTACGCAACACGGTAGTTCAGTCAGTAGTCGTTCATATGTTTTGTTTTTTCCTCAGTAAGCTTCGTTCTTACTTTTTCAAGGGAAAGTTGTTTTTTGAAGGGGTTCCATAGAAAATTTTATTATTGAAAGAGTTCCCCCGAATAGTTAAAGTTTGAAGACCACTGGCTTAGAGGGAACTATGGCCATGATAATCAAACAATTCTCCCAGGCTTTACTGTTTATATTTTAATGCTATTCATAAGACATTGTACTGTTATGCAGGTTTTGTTGCATTAAATATGGTCAAAGCACTTGGAAAAATTTGTTTATAATGGAAGGAATACTAACATTAAAAGTGTTCTTCATTATCTGTATGCTACACATTGTTCCATTTTTCTGATCCCCACATCCGTTCCATTTTTTTGTGTGTTAACTCCTGTTTCGGGGTCAACAAAAATATATTGACGGTTCACCATGAAGTGATGAAAACCTGCTGCATTCAACTACTGGCTGGAGTAACCTCACCTACAATCAATAGATAGTGGATCCTTCAATGATGTTCTCCTTAATAGCATATCTGCAGTTCAATAGTAACAAATAGCAGCCTGAGGAGTTAACACAAAAAAACGGAATGGATGTGGGTATCAGCAAAATGAATGACATACAGGTAATGTAGAAGTATTCCAAAAAAGTTATAACAGCAGTAGTTTTTTTTTGTTTTTTTTAGTAATCGATGAAATACAAGACAATTTTGTATTATTTTAATGCATAGTTAAACAAAATAACGTTTTTAATCCTCAATATCAGATTAATGATATCAAGCTGTTTCTAATTTTTCATTCCTAATAAAAAAAAAAAAAAATTTTTTTTTAAATTTTAAAGGATTTAAAAAAAGTCTGATATAAAAATAATATAAGTTTACAAATTAAAAGACCATTTCTTAAAACATCTATTATAAAGAATTATGTCTTTGATTGACTCACCAGAAATTAGGTTTTGGAATAACCTCTTCACTTTCATATTTCTTTTCCAGTTCTGAGTATTTATCCATCAGATACTAAAATGAAGAAAAATTAGGATGCTGAATTCTTTGATGTTTAACTGCAGCATAAATGCAGTACAGAGAAAAATACTTGGTATAAATAAAAGTTTGAATTTTTATCACGCATTATCACGTCAAATTATAAGAAAAAACAAATGAACTTGGTGAAACATTTATATTTCTAGGTTTGTTTTTTCTCTATACAAATAGAACAGTTGTACCTCATTAATCTGGCAACCTTGGGATCTGGCCATTGCCAGATCACAGAAAATGCTGGGAAAAAGAAATATTTCTAAGTGTTGAAAATAGAACAATATATTCTTTAAAAATTGTATTATGATAAATGGAAATTATTATTGTTTGATTTTTAATTGATTGTATTGAAAATAATTCATAAGATTCAGAAAAAATTAATAAATAAATGTCTAATTTTATGCTAAAATAAACATTGAAAGTTGTCAAATTTAGAGTCCTTCAAGTTGGTTTATAAACTGCTAAATTACAGTTCAAACCGTGGTTTGAAACCAAATCGAAGAACTCTAGCAGCAGATACACAAACTAATGGCGGCAGATTCAATGTGCCGGACCATGGGAGTTGCCGGACCACAAAGCGCCAGGTTAGAGAGGTAGCACATGTACAAAAATATCCCTTTAAACAGAAAAAGCCTCAGAATAGAGATTCTTGTGTTAAGATTCATGTATGGCAAACTGTAAACTGGGCACAACATTTTTTTTTTTTACAAACTGATATAAACAATTGTATTGGATGCATATGTATGCATCATAAAGCCTACTCTCAATAACTATACAGTGCAAACCATTTTGCACAATCGTGGATGTGGATAGGCGTCTTTTAAAAAAAAAAAAAAAAAAAAAAAAAAAAAAAAAAAAGAAGAAGAAGCTTGGCAAGAAAACCAACAACAATGAAGAAAAACATGCTCAAGTCCTTTATATATGTGCTGTTTTTGCATGCATTGTGGTCTGCAACATAATTGAGGACAGTTTAGAAAGTGCAACATTGTTCATAACAATAGTCAGATGTTACAAGATCAGTTGACAATCACAAGTTTTTTGCTGCAACTTTTGAAATGCTTAACTTCAGTGCAATGCCAGTTTAGACATGAAAAAGTGATGACATGTTATAAATGTGTTGTAAAAGTTGTGCTTCTCTTACCTATGATATAAAAAAGAAACCAAACTGAAAAATGCAAAATATCTCTACTAGAAACAGCCACACCATATGATTATTGTGCAATTCGTTTCTTAAGTAAACAATTACAGGTACACAATCTTGTCTAAAACCTTTGGCACCAGACATTCTTTCTGAATTCAGAATTTTTATTTATTTCTAAATGGTAGTACAACTACTCTATATTAAGTTGATTGCCAGGGAATGGTAATGTCTCCGTAATTAAATATTCACACTGAGTGGGGTAAATTAAGACTATAAATAATATTACAGTTCATTTGCACAGTGATAAATGAAATGAGATAAAGATAGACAATTAATAGAAAATATTTAAGTACTTTTTATTTATTTTTTAAAGCTCCAAAAACTGAACATATTTTTTCCATGGAAAAATGTTTTTGGAATTCTTTTTCGGTTTTCAGAATTTCAGATAAGAAATAATGTACCCGTTTATAAACTTGCATCCTGACAATCAATTATTACAGGTGAGAGACCACTTTTAATGGTGCTATTATTAGGTTTTTATTTAGCAGAATCTTTCTTTAACAAAAATCTTCAATAAAAAAAAATAAAAAAAAAAAAAAAAAAAAAAAAAAAAAAAGACTTCAGTTAAAGGGGTGCAGTTAAGAAAACTACTGTTTAGATTTTAAGATTTTTGATTCTCTAATTTTACAAAACACTTTATACCAACAACATGTGCAATCAATAACTTCTTATGTAATACAAATACATAATACAGTATTGAATTACTGAAACTAAAACCCACCTCTCGACTAGGAATGATAGTACTCTGGTTACTAACGATTGCTCCCAGCTGGCTGGATCGAGGCCGCGCATTAAAATAGGTCGAGCTTTCCTCTTCAGGAAGACGAATCACTTTGCCTTCAATTCTAACCTGGATGAAAAATAAATAAATAAAGTGGCTACTTTGTTTTATTTTTTTAATATTTAAAACTATGCATCATATTAATAATAAAAATTAAAAAACAGTGTGAAAAAAAGTATACAATTTGTATATACAAGCACACATAATTATATTTACACAATATCTTAAACCTTTGCGGTGGTGTAATAAACATCAGAATTCTTCTTAAAATCATTTATATCTGTTGATAGCACTACATATTCTGGTAATCTATTCCAAAGTCCCACCACTATTGCTAAAAAAGAATTTTCTGATATTCAATCTACTTCTACTGTATATGTGTGGCCTCAGTCCCTTGTACCCCTTCTAGTAAAAAATACATCAGGGTTTACTACTTCTAAATCACATATTCTTAAACATTTCTAATGTTAACCCTAACACTTTTAGCCTATCCTCATAACTCATACTTTTTAATTCCGGTACTAACTTAGTCGCTCATCTGAACTTTTTCTAAAAGATTTTTATCTCTCTCCAAGTACAGTAAGGGTTGTGCACCATACTCGAGGTATGGATGAACATAAGTCTTATATAGTATAAGGAACGAGTCCTTGTCTATATATAAAAAGGTATGCTTAATCAGTCCTAGAACCCTGTTTGCCTTAGCAGCAGCAGCACTGGCAATATATTTGGAGAATGATAGTTTATCAGTTACTATGATACCAAGATCCTTTTCATTATTTACAATATCTAGTATAATTCCGTTCATACAGTAATCGTAACACAGATTTCTATTTCCTACATGTAACACCTTATATTTAACTTCATTAAAAGCTAATCAAGTTTATCTAGGTCCTCTTGTACTCTTACTTGGTCAACCGCCGACAAGAGTGGTTGATATAATTTTACATTTTGTAGATATTGTATCCGGTTGATCATTTATCAACAGCTGCAATTGTGTGTTAAGAAATAAAGAAAAAAAAAATGTAAAATGTAAAGGTTATTTTATTCTATGATTCATATATATATTTCATTGTTTCTAAGAAAAATAGATAATATTTAAAAATTACTTACAGATCTATTCATTGGTTCCCAATGTATGCATACACTGCACAAAGGGTTTTCCATCTGACATGAAAAAAAAAAAAATAAATAAATAACATTCATTACCATATAAATTAATGCTCATGAATATATTACATACATGGAAATGAAGCACATTTTAAATAGCTGCATGAAAGAAAAAATCTTGAACCAAACAAGTATAATAATTACCATATTTGCTGACATACAAGATGCATGCTTTATAAAATAAAATAAATAAAAAAAAAAAAAAAAAAAAAAAAAAAAAAAAAAAAAAGAAAAAAAAAAGGGATTTGGGAGATCTATTGCTCACTGCAACTCATCCAAGCCCCATAGCTATACATTTCAATGGATGACACCCTAATCATAATAACAGCATATTAGACACTGTAACATCTTTATACTTTTTCTTCTTTTAAATATAATGTGCGTCTTATATGCAGGCAAATATGGTACTTTTAATAACTATAATGACCAAAATGTATTGTTTGTTTTTTTTAAATCAAAAAGGTGGAGAGCCACCTTTTAGTAACAGATTTGAACTGTATGAACATTTTAGAACATTTTTATTTTAGTGTGTAAAAAAAGTATACAATTTGTATATACAAGCATACATAACAATCATATTTACACAAGGTTTAAACCTTTGTGGTGGTGTAATAAACATAATTCTTCTTAAAATCATTACATCTGTTGATAGCACTACATATTCTGGTAATCTATTCTAAAGTCCCACCACTATTGCTAAAAAAGAATTTTCTGATATTCAATCTACTTCTACTGTATATGTGTGGTCTCAGTTCCTTGTAGCCCATTCTAGTAAAAAATACATCAGGGTTTACTACTTCTAAACCACACAAACATTTCTATTAAGTCTCCCCGATCTCTATTTTCTAACAATGTTAAACCTAACACTTTTAACCTATCCTCATAACTTGGTTATTATATAGTCTCTTGAACTACTAGGTGACTTTTTTAATAAGTTTATTACAGGTAGATATTTGCAGTCAATTTATTAATGACAAAAGAGAGTTCATATGGAAAGCAGCAAAGGTTGAAGGATGATCATAAAGCAATTTTCCTAAACAACACCAGATTACCTAGTAAAGATACAGGGTAATCCCACTCCAGTTATTCTATGCACTGAATAATAAAGTGTATGAATGAAATAGCATTGCTATTTATCTGCTGCTGCTTTGTTGTTAATGTTTAAATTTTTCTGCTTTGCACTACTGGAAAAAGAGACCCACTCTTTCCACACGGATAGTACAACTGAAGGCCATAGAATGGCTTGGCTGAAATGTTGTGGGAAAAACATAAATAACAAAATGAATGATTTCAATTGTCCATAAATTCTTACCGGGATCTACCGTAAGATCGCCCATGACCAGTTATTTTAGATGGGCATTTATGTAGATGAAAATTTGAAAGCACTTTAGTACAAAAAAAAAAAAACTGGACAACTTGAATACACATAATAATTAAGACCTCAAGTCCGAAATATCTGTCAATTCGTTGTATAAACAAAAAGTTGCTTCAAAGAAGTTAATTCGCTTGATACTTCACTATTACTGAACGAGTTTGAAAATAAACAAGTTATATTATTTATTACAAAGATTAAATTATTTGCGTTTGTAGGTACTAAGTAGTTGTAGTAGTATTATAACAAATACAAATCATATATAAGAAATCCGATATACGTTGTTGAAAATATTTAATTTGAGTGCTCAACATATGAAAAGGTCAAAGGTGGTGGAGGGAGAGACCCCACTGACAGAAAGGGACAAAATTTACCATTGCTGGCCTGAAGAGCTGCGAGAGAGCAGTGAAACGAATGTTGTCAGCGCCGACCATACTTGTTTCAATATGGAATATATATATCTCTCGTAGCAACTTAAAAAGAAAACACCATCCAAAGAAGTACCAAATACGATTAATAAGAGTTGCCAATTGATAGTGAAGTGAATAAAAACATGCGAGTCGTAACTTTTATTGTTTTATTATGCTCAATTTAGCAGTTGTGATAGCCTTTGAATAATGACCCTGGGCTATTATTTGGTCCATTTTTTTCCACCCAAATTTGGCTGTTTTTCTGTTTTACTCCCCTGGGCGATCTTACGGTAGATACTGGTAATGACTTAGTAGTTGCACTGGTGAAAGGTTGGAAGTGGAAGAAATAACATACACTCACTGGTATTACTAATTGTATAAAATTAGATATTTATGTTGTGATTTTTACAAAACTAAATACAAGGCAAAACTTTGTTTTGATTCAAAATCAGAATTTTCTAAGTTGGTTTATGGTAATGAGCATCACCAAAGAAACACCTGGGATTGAACCTTGGATTTGGCTGACTTTAGTTTAATATTCTACAACTGATCTATACATAGGTATATCAATAAGTCCATAGCCTAATGATTAAAAATTTAAAAATTTTTTTTTTTAAAAACTTATGTAAAACAACAAATATTTATTTTTCAACATAATATCCTTCCTTGTCAAGGTACTTAATGCAAAACATCTCCATAGATTGAACATCATAGAGTGACAGTTTCAGATAAAAGATTCAGCTAATGTCTGTCAGGCTACAGACTTATTGATCCACCCTAGTACTAATAATCATCTATTTCCCTTTATTAAAGGAAATTCAATGAATAAAACAGAAGATACAAGTAAAATCTAAGATAGCATTTATTAGCCTGCATTATGGATGAAATGTTTGAGCCCAAGCAAAAGTAAAGATTTGGAGTGCTGATTTTCTGGGCAGGCACAATCTTTGTGTCTTTTGTCAGTCCACCACACTAAATGATTATAGCTTTTACAGCTCACTGTATTTTTGTTTGCTAAATAAATGTAAATTAAAAATAAGTCAAGGACATTTCAGCAACTCCACTGTTATAATCTTACCGAGATAATAACCCAGGGTTAGGGTTAGACAATCAGTCAGTCAGTTTAGTTTGTGTTAGGGGCTTTTAACTTTTATTTTTTTTTTTATTTAACTACCAAAAATATGGTGAGCTGTAATAGCTATAATTGTTTAGTGTG
>VCCN01002796.1:1141884-1152266 GCA_006491835.1 Architeuthis dux | reverse complement strand
TTATGATTCAGTGTTCAAGCTTCAAAATAAAATTAATAACTTTAGCATTGTAGTTCTAAAAAATAAAGGAAAAAAAAAATCAACTTTTTAAAAATGGTGAATCGGGCACTTATTATCATCACTTTTTCTGCAAGATCATTGATCTGAGCAGCTGAGTGACAGGCAAAAGTTATAAGGTTCGATTCTGAATTCTTGAATGGAGAAGCCCACCAATTCAGAGAAGTAAGATGGTGCTTTAACTATCTAGCATCAGAGTTTACTGGAGCCTTCAGTTCATTGCTTTAAACTATGCATTAGATTGCTCTCAACCTTTTTAGACTGGAGGAACCCTTGAAATAACTTTCATATCTCAAGGAACTCCTGCATAAAAATATATGTACAGCTAACGACATGTCAGTGTGCTCAAAGATTTATATGTATTATAATCTAAAAATAATTATCAGTATTCTACAGTGTACACAGAGATAGTTTGCTACGTATATGTTCATTTTTGTGAACATTTTAAGATAATCTGTTTTTTCAGTCCCTCTCACCCAAAGGGCATTTAATATAAAAAATATAAAATGAAAGTCAATTTCCTTGAAAAAAAATATTGATATAAGCTTACCTTTAATAAAATAAACGTTTTGCATAAACTTTATATACTTATATAAAAAAAATACAAGAACTCAGAAGACAAAAATTACAAAATTATCAAATAACTGGTTTAATACAAAGAAACAGTTTTCTAAAGATAGTCTTGATTAATGAAAAGTTTGGAAATTTATTAGCACTACGAAAAAAAATACAAGTCAAGACAGCACAATTTTTAACACTAATTTACAAATGAATTGTGAATTGTATGCATTTAATGTGAAACTGGTGCTGGTTTTCTGCTGCACAAATACTTATTTGGAGTCTAATTTTAGATAAACACACACAATTCTAGTGCTTCTAGTGCCAAATGTCCTCAAGACAGATTGCTACTGGTTAAATAAAAAAAACCTCAAATAAAGCAACAATCGGTTGCTTTTTTCATGCATGTATAACATTTTTGCGGGATCCCTAACAACCTCTCTTGCAGAACCCTGGTTGAGAAAGACTGGCCTAGACAGTAAAGAAAGATAAAGTAACAAATCAAGTTATCAGTCACTATTTCTTTTTAGGTTTTAAATTTGAGAAAAGGTTAAGGTTTATTTATAATAATATAGTTGATAGAATTCGAATGTTTAGATTTCTGAAATTATAAATATCGACAGACCACTGTATTTAAAAAAAAATATTAGACAAATGAAATAACTTAACTACTGAGCATAAAGTCATAGCCAAAGTTAGATTGTCTTTCAACAGAGTCAATTACTTTAACATTACTGCTTATTGTGATAAGTAATAGTGAACTTTTTATAGAGAGGACAACTTCACTACTTATAGCCACTATGTTGTATATTTACATAGATGAAAGAATCATTGAATAATAATGAGGAGCCAGTTGACAAAGATTTAAGGTTATTTCCAAGTACCGATGGTTACATAACAATTTCACCCCACTAAACTAATTTTCCATTTGAAACCTAAAAATAGGAAACTAATTTTTTTTCATTGCACACAAGTAGACAGATTCACCAACTCTATATTTTTATTAATAAAAGCTAAAAACTTTAAACCTTGTAAGAGAATATATGTTAACTTCATAAAATTACAATCAATAATGGTAGCTTCTAATTGTACATATCTCAAGGTTTAAAAAAAAAAAAAAAAAAAAATTAGCTTTTAAATTTCTAAGTGGTGAAAATATGTCAACTTGTAAAATTTTACTGAACTGAACCCCCCCCCCCAAAAAAAAAACTTCCTTAGGACATTCTTTTTCACAATTAATCAGGTTATCATAAAAATATAACCAGTTAGTGGCCCAAGCAAACCTGGTAATAGGTCAGGTGGGAAATGTAGGCCCCATTTCAAACCACTCATTAATTTTCTTTTTAAATCAGTGCTATGATTTATGTATGGAGAGCCATGGAAAGAGCAATGCTAGGGATAACTGTAAGAGATAGAAAAAGATCAACATGGATCAGAGGAAGGACTAGAGTTAAGGATATTATACAACTAATTAAGCAGCAAAAATGGCCTGGTCACCTAGCAAAAAGAAATGACAATAGATGGGGGAAAAGATTAACCGACTATACATTCATATTCAAATGGTTCTTCGATCCATTCAGGTGTAAAATCCGAGTATGATGGGTTAAACAGAAGTTATGTTTAAAGTGGGTAACCCTTATAGCGCATGGCCTGGGTGTTTCTGTGTCTTGTCGGGTTTAAGTTTGAAATCCGCACTTGTCTGGCTACTGCATTTAGTCAACATTTATGTGAGCTGCCTCTTTTTCTCTAGTACATTCATGTTTATTCTGTATTTAGAATTTATCTTTTATGAATCATCTTTAAAATGTTTATATTTAGTGCTAAAAAAGGTGCACCTTGACTCCCTTTGCAATATCATATCTTTTACCAAATTGTTTTTGTCTCTACCTGGGGGAGTAGACCCCCTCAAAATTGTAGGCCCATGCTAACTGGCCCACCATTAAATTTCATACTACAGCAAAAAACTGACAAAGGTTCTTTCTCATCCAGTCTAGTATGTGTGAAAAGACTGATTTGCAGATTTGGAATAAGACCAGTTGACATCAAAGATCTAAGGTTATTTTCCAAGTACCGGGTAGAGGAGGGGGAGGTCATACTAAATACACAACCCAACTAAAGAAAAGAAAAAGAAAAGCAGAACAAAAAGAAAAAAAAAAAATCTTTCCTAGTAATCGTCTTATGTTGAAATTTGGTGATGATGAAGCATACCATAATTGCTTTTAGAGTTCTAGGTTCCATGCAAGATTCCTGACCAATGCAATAGATCTTTATTTTTTTTAGAAACAACAAAACAACACTTCCATTTGAGTCTGATAAAGTTTATCACTGCTTTTCTTACTAGTCAAGTAGATTTAAAATGGATCAATTAACCCTTCAGAAAAAGTTAAGCCCATTTGACTAGCTCACAGACACACACACACACACACAAAAAAAGAAGAAGAAAAAAGCAATAAACTATGAGAATGAAGAATATTGAAAATTATCAATTTCAGTGTTCTAGACGTTATAAATATTAAAATTCTAAAACTTCAAAATTAATGTTTTTATGAACGTAGTTCCATCTTGTGCATGCCTTCTGATGTACATGTTACAGCTGTTTAGGCCATTTTCAACATCTTAAAAATAATTTTTTTTTTAAATGTGATGACTAACTTTCCTTTCTCAGCCTGAGGAGTAGAGTGGAGTGGAGTATCTGATCCTGATGGGACACCAGACTTTAGATCCTGGTATATTGTATCAAAGCAATGGTGGAGGGGGCAGCCCACACCATGATGACTGTCTAAAGATTTTTCTTTTAGTTTCTTGGTAACTCTTTTTTCTAATAAAAGATCTGTCTATCCACACACAATATCTCCAAAAGTACTTAATGAAAATTTGTGGGAGGGTGGGAAATGGGATAGGGAAGAATTGGTTAAATTTGGGGGCGGATCCAGGAATTCTTTTTGATTGAGAGACATTTTACTGTTTCCTTTTTTCATTCATTTATGTATACACTAATGACTGTCCACATGATATCTCCAAAAGTTCTCAATGGATTTCAATGAAGTTTTGTGGGAGGACAATAGGGTATGAAAGAAGGGATTAAATTTTGGGGCGGATCCACACACACACACACACATCGTAGTTATATGTCCACACCGCATAATATTGCCAAAAACTCATGTCTAGACAATATCACAAAAGGTTCTCAAATTTTGTGAAAGGGTGGGCAATGGGTTACGAATGAAGTGATTAAATTTTGGGGCGGATCAATGCACAATTACTTCCTCTGACAATGACGTCGGCAAAGGTATTGCTCTCAGAGGGCTTTCTAGTTTTATTGAATAGTTTTTTTAAAGATACTGAATAAAACATTTTCATGGTACCCATACTTATTTTCTTCATATTATTTCAAATTTAGAACTAAAAAATTGAAAACTAAAGATGAATAGAATTGTTAGTAAATGTAGGTTTAGTCCATCACATTCAATAATATGGGAGAATCACGATGAATAGTTATTAGTACAAAAAGATCAACATTTTAGATATCCTGGGAAGAGTGCAAGTTCTGTAGGGAGGGGGTGACACCAGGAGTTACCACCCTGGGTGACACCAACCATAAGGATTCAATGTTCTGAGTATATTCACTCGCACATTACTATTTGATAAATATCCCCTAAATTACAAAGAAAGGATACACTATCTGATGGACAATGTCTAAAAGTAGCAATTTATTATCATTATTTTCTCATAAAAAAAGCTTTTGATAAGGTATAATTGAAATGAGAAATAAATAGTTCCTTTCAGTTTCAGCAGAGGACAGAAAGTAATTATAGAATATATTCATTCAACCAAAGCCGTAGAGATAAAGACGGACAGAATTGTACTTGTCGATAAATCATTCATAAAAAGGTCAGTATTATTTCCTTTTCTGCCCAAATCAGAAGGGACAATTTAGATTTAGAGATTTATTTGGGAAGTAAGAAAAAGCTATAAGTGATTTTTTTCCACTATTCATGGGAGGGGAGGGGTCCTAAATCTCCAGTAGCCCCCAAATCCTACCTGTAAATAGCTTAAAAATTAGAAGAAAATGAAAAAAAAAAAAAAGAAAAAATTCTTTTGACTATACATTTTCTTTTGAGTTAGTAAGAGTGGTCGTTTATTTCCACTAAACCGATGATCTGCACTGCGTCTGTCATTAAGGAAAGATGAATTTTATTTTCAGATTTTTCAGTATTATCCCCTTGAAAACCATCAAAAGGGTAAAGTATGCTCAGTCTCGGGGGGGGGGGGAAGAAGGATGGGTTCGCCCTGACGCCTATGCGACACTAGTTGCGCAGACTGAGCAATTTTTGTCACTGCCCACCCCACACGTATAGGCCCCCACTTTGAGTCGACCTTGCGTCAAATTTGCTTTCGTGGGGAGGCAAATACATTTTAATACTTTTTCTTTTGAGTACTAAAAAGAGTCGTAGTTTCCACTCGTCTAAACTGGATCCGTAATGCATCTGTCGTTGCAAGGAAAGATGAGTTTCAGTTTCATCTTTTTAATTTTTTAGTATCGTCTTGATCAATAATGCAATAACCATCATCAAAATAATCAATTTTTTCTTATTTTATTTTTTCGGAAGCTGACTTACTTGGCATAACTATCGATTTTCAGAACTTAAAGTAAATAAAGGCTTAATGATAGGTGTAACATTACGGTTTTTTCTTCTTTTCTCCAATTATCATGGTATAATTATTGGCTTTAAAACATGCTATCAATACAGAAGTAAATACTGTTCAGACGGAGAAAACAAACCTTAAGAGATTTTACAAGCACAAAATAGAAAAATAAATATGAAAATAAAAACGACACTTATTAATTCACTTTTTAGTTTTTGTTTTCACCATGGTACTCAACTCAGGTCTATCTTCTTACGACAACACTTAAAAAGTTTAATTTTGAACGTTAATTTTCATCATCTTGAAACTAAATGGCAAAAAATAACTCACAGAACAAGAAATATGCAAAAAGTCCAAAACATAATTTGAAATTCGTTAGATGCTAACTGCAAATATGTTGAAAGTTTTCAAGGTTGGTATATATTACAGCCACAGAATATGAAGTCGGATAAAAACAATACTTAAAACATTAGCACTAAAAAAGTTAAACGAGCAGAAGAATTTAGACTAAAAAAAAAAATCCAAACTGTTTTGTAATGATTATTGAGGACAAAGAAAATGTCATGTTAAGCTTAAAACTTTTGGAAGAAAATGGAGTTTAGTGAAATGTTAAAAAAGTTGAATTAAAAGATGGAAATCAAAGTTAAAAGGAGAGCTTGCTTCTTTTGATGACAAAGTACTAAACGTCAAACACAAAACAATCTAAAAGAATAGCCAATCAAGAAAACAACTCTAAATAAAAAATAAACTAAAAGGGACCTTTTTAATATTATTGAAAATAATAACTAACTAGAAGTGCAGAGGCGAGCCATAAGCACAAATAATGTGTATCATTTACTCGCTCGTTAATGTCATCATGCGGTTTCAAATTTCAAAACAGAAGTGTCATTATTGTCAATGTCACATGTCCATTTTACTAACTGGAAGCAGAAAAGGACCTTATTTTTATAGAGACGAGAACAGCCGAGTTCAGAGAAGGTACCTTCTACATTCGGATAGTACACCTGAAGAAGACCGTAGAATTGATCGGCCGAAACGTCGTGTTAACAAAAAACAAGGAGTTCAATCGTCCGAAAAGCTCTTTGAATACCTAGTTTTAAATTTGTTTAACTTTTTAAACTTGTGATTTTAGTTCCGATTTCATTCAGCCTGAACTTTAACGAAATGCTTTTTGTAGTGTAGTTTACGTTTGAATAACCACAAGCCACAAGGCGTAGAATTTTATTACGGTTTCCCGGTTTAGGACTACAAAATAAAGGGACTCACCCTCAGCATAAAAATTAAAGTATATAAATCTTTAAAAAAAAAAGATTTTTTTTTTTAAAACTCGTGATTAACAATTTTTTTTTAAAGATAATAAAAAAAAAAAAAATTTAAATAAAATTAAAAAGATTGTTTAATGACTTGATTGACTGATCTTATGATTTACAATTAAAAAGCAAACATAAAACAAACATTAATTTAAATTTATCTAGCAAAAGATAAGTCATTTTTTTTTTTTAAATAAAAATAATAAGGCAATAATATTTACTTACCTCCGATGTCATTAGACATGTTCATGTTGTTACCAGAAGCTTTAAAGGCGGAAGAAGAAGTAAATGTTCTTATGGGACAGATTATTGGCGTTACTTTTACAAGAAGTGGGGTTATAGGAGCCAGAGAAGAGGAATTCGTGTTAACCCTACGGCTAAGATTACTAGCACAAGTGGCGACACATCTGAAGGTCACAGACAGATCTGAAATATGGCCCAGTTGATGATAATGATGATGATAAGCAAAGTCCACAAGATAATCTATCTCGCCGGCACTTTCTTCTGTTTTCTTGCCTCTGTCGTAACAAGTTCGCGACACTGTAAGCCAATCGTTCACACGTGATGCTGTTGATGTCGATACCAATGGTGCGGAGACTTGTAATATCGACTTTTCAGTGCCCGGAGTTGTCTTAAAATTTCCGGAAAACAATGCGGCAAATCCAAATTCTATTGAGGGTACTGCGGCAGATGTGCTTACTCTAGACTGGGGTGGTGGTTTTTGGTGCAGTACTACTAGCAGTCTGCTATTGATAAATGTCCTTTTTATTATACGCACCCCCATCACGCCGCAATATTCATTTTTACTCACGCCCAATTAACTTGTTTGCTTCATCTTTGGCCGTAAAGAAATCTAACTTGAGACGATACAGTAAAAAAAACTGTTGTTTTGCCGGCATTCTCTCTCTTCCTCATATTTGTTGTTTTTTTTTCTTAACCCTACTGTGACATACACGTGAACAGACAAACACAATTTACGTGTGCACTACTACTTAATGCTGTAACAACTGCTGCTATCCGAAGACCTGCATAGGAAGTTATATAGCAACATACACGGCTAACTGCCAACTCTCCAAAACATACACCACTGACCTCGCCACCCAATAATCTCCGTCTTCTACTTTCCCTTTCTTTTCTGTCTCTTTCTTCGCCTCACCGCTCTCAGTCATTTCCCCCCTCAGTCTTTCGTTCGTCCCCCCCCATCACTCACTCACTCTGTTTCTCCCCACTTTCTCCGGATAAAACACGGACCAACCCCCTTCTACTTCTTCTCTTTGCCTTTGCTCCCCCTCTTTCGTTTCCCCTTTTCTTTCGCTTTGATCCCTAGTGACTCTATTTCTTTTTAGCGCCTCTCTCTGTCCCTCTTTCCATCCCCTCTCACTTTTCTTCACTCTTTCTATGTAACCCCCCTCTCTCTGTCTGCTGTAATTGCCACCGTTTTCATCTTCCTTTCTTTTCTTTCAATTTTATTTTCACCTCCACCAATACTTCTCTCTCTCTCTCTCGCCCCGCCTTTTTATCTCTCATTTTCTTCATTCTCTATAATACGCCACTTTCTCACTTTTACGAAAAAAGGCGAAAACCGAAAATAGTGTTCAGCATTTGTTTTGCAGTGAGTCGTTATAGAGGCGGCGCGCACCCTCTTCCTCTTTCTCTTACATCCCACCACCCCAACCACTGACGACTCAGCCTATCATACCACCGTGACTATTTTTTGGAGGTCTGGGAACTCTCGAAATTTTTCCCATGTAAATCAATAGTAATTGCTTCTTGGCTTCATGCCAGGTCTGCTTACAAATTTTTTTTATAGGAACGCTCTACTCTCGGATTGCAGGGTGAACCTGTATTTCTTTCACTTGTCAGTATTATCCGCTCTCTCATCAACCTTCTTTTTTTTGTGTCACCTCTTTCTTTTCAATTCACATTAAATAGAGTAGACAATATCAATAGTCAACCACCTACTTTATTCTCATCCTCCACACAAATGAACCCCCCTACAAATACAAAATCCACATATACAATTAAAAAAAAAATTCAAATCAGGCTAAAGTACCAACTTTTACTTGAATAAAAAACATATTGTTTTAATTATTATTGTGATGTTGATTCATTTTTACTTACTTGCTCTATAACACAAAATAAATTTCTTTCTTTCACCCCCAAACTATTTTTCGTTTCTTATATTGATTTTTCCTGTCTTCCACTTTCAAACCTCGAGGCCATTTGCCAATTGGAGGGAACGATAAAAATAAATATATAATGGGATGTGTACTAAGCACCCACCCAACTAGGTAATAACTTAGATGAAAAGGTTTACTTAAATGAAAGCCAAAAATGTCTTATGTCATGTGCTTAGTAAATGAAGTTCTTCCAGTAAACATAGATACAGGTTATTCTTATTATGTATAAGAGAATAAAATGGTATTAGAAACTGTCAACCAAAACTGTCAACATCAATATAGGTTTCTTCAGTTTTGAAGTAGTCTAGCTGGCTATCTATGTATATGCACACATTTTTAGGAGCATTTACCATGAACAATGGTTAGCATGCTTGTCAGACACTGTCAACTAAAACTGTCAACATCAACATAAGTTTCTTCAGTTTTTAAGTTGGTCTGGCTATGTATGTATCATGCGTACAGGCCATACCAATGAAGCTAGGGGTCTGAAAATTTAAACATTTACTCCTTATTATGTCTAGAAAAAAGAGTTTTTAAAATTTTTTTAAAATTCCTTCCCCAAATAGGTTTTTAGTGGGGTTTTTAATTTATAATGCAAGTTTTTGCTAAATTGGTCCCTTAGTTTGTGTACGGCAATGTTCACGCTTGTTTCTTTTGAAAATTCAGACTTTTTTAGTGATCACTGCCCAACAAAAGGCGAGAGAAGTAACTTATTCATTGATCACCCCTTTTTCCAATTTTTTAATTGATCACCCCCAACATGGCAAAAGACAGTTTCTATTGAGAGACTAACCAGACCTGTTTCAATAGTTGGATACTTTTTAACATTCTTGGAATTGTACTGAGAAAAAATGGTAGGAGTGTATTGTTCTGAATAAGAGAAGCAATCTTGAATAAAGATTAATCAATTTTCTTCATTGATATTATTATTTATTTCTCTGTCTACATACATCAACACACACACATGTATATATATGTCTGTGTACATATAAAGCACACACAGTCTCTCCTTTTCATGTCCTGTGTATAAATGTACACATATGTGCGCACATATATATATATATAAAGAGAGAGAGAGAAGTGGTTGGGTAGAATCCGCAATAGGGTTGTTAAAGTTTGTGAAAAAAAGGAATAGCCAAGCTTTGGTTTATGGCATAGATGTTTTTATTTTTTGCCATAGGTGTTATTATAAAAATAATAATTATTATTAGCCTTTACCAGTTTCAACATGTGTTTTTTCAAAAGGCACTGAAAATTTCTGCTATACTGGGTTTATTTATAGTGTGTGTTCTGGTAGGTCAGCCCACGTGTCATTGGTTGGTCATCATAATGTACTGTAAAAAACCCTCCATAGTTCAGGCCCGCACACAAAAAAGAATTCAAATATAATACAGGAAAGGAAATTTGTGTGAATTTGGTGAAAAATTACTTGTCTCGCTTAGATTTGAAAATGCCAAAATTGACCTAGCCCTAACTTGATCTTTAGAGGTCACCAGAGGACAATACCACATATCCTATGCTCATCCTGTGGTCAAGTTACCCTTGTACACAAATTTGCAGCTCATAAGGTGCAGCCATTTGGGAGTCTATAAAGCATAAAGAAACAAAAAAGTAAGAAACAAATAAACAT
>VCCN01002796.1:1115969-1131987 GCA_006491835.1 Architeuthis dux | reverse complement strand
GAAACCTATATTGACAGTTTTGGTTGATGGTTTCTAATTCAAAATTTGTCAGTGTCTGAATTCTTTGAGAGAAGGTGTTTTAGCCATTTTCTTTTTGGTTAGTTCGGGCTAATTACTTCAACTTTGTTCTTTTCTTATCACTGTATCCACTGGGCTTCCTCGGGTGTCTGTTGCAGTTAGGAATGTTGAAACTTGTTCTGAGATGGCCAAAGCCTTTCTCTCAGTGAAGTTCAACCAGTTCACTGGAAGGTCATGGTTTCAGTGCACAGGTCAGGGGAAGACCATTCCAAGAACCCTTAAGCACAGGCCCCAGATGTGATGTGTATGAGAGAGAAGGTACATTCCTCCTCTGAGCAAGTTTCAACATTTTAAAATACAACAAATACCCAACGAAGGCCAGAGGATAGAGTAATAACAAAAAACTAGCATTTCAAGGGAAATTATGAACACTTCCATATATGCTGTGTTGGGGGTGATCAATTAAAAAGTTGGGCTGTGATCACTAAAAAAGGTCTGAATTATATATTCTCAACATAAAAAATTGATGGAAGAAAGAAATAAAGACTAGCATTTCAAGGGAAATTATGAATCACCACCATACATATATGCTGTGTTGGGAGTGGTCAATTAGAATGTTGGGAAAAAGAAAATGAATAAGTTACTTCTTTAGCCTTTTGTTGGGCTGTGATTACTGAAAAAAGATCTGAATTTTCAATGGGCACAAACTAGTGACCAATTTAGCATAAACTTACATTGCATATTGAACCTCCCTCTAAAAACCTATAATGGGGGGAATTTTCAAAAAACAAAAACATTTTCCCTACTTATTGAGGGGAGTGTGTGTTAAAATCTCAAGTTTCTACTATGAACAGTTAGAGCTGGGTAAAGTCCAGATACATAGATACATATAAATGTCAGAAAACATGAATAACCTAAACCCAGCAATAAACCAGTGCTGTGGATAGCGGTGATTAAAAACAAGAAGAAATTACTTATGCTAGTTAACAAATATCCCAAAGACCATATTAGAAACCGGCAACCAAAACTGTCAACAAAGGTTTCTACAGTTTTGAAGTGATTCTGCCTTGCTGGCTATCTATCAATGTATGTATGTATCATGCATACAGGCCACACTAATGGAGCTAGAGGGCTGAAAATCTAAACATTTACACCTTGTTATGTCTGGAAAAAACATTTATTTGTTTTTTGAAAATTCCGCTCAAAATAAAATTTTAGTGGGTGATGGGGTGGTGTCAAAGTTTATGCTAAATTGGTTCCTTAGTTTGTGCCTGGTAGTGTTCACAATAGTTTTTTTTTTAATTCGGACATTTTAATGATCCAACAAAAAGCAAGAGAAGTAACTCACATTTCTTATTGAAAATTCAGACTTTTTTTACTGATCACTTCCCAACAAAAGACTAGAGAAGTAACTTATTCATTGACCATCCCTTTTTCCTATTTTTTAATTGATCATCCTCAATATGGCATGCTGACAAAAGACGTTGGTCAAGTGACGGTTTCTATTGAGTGACTAACTAGACCTCTTAATTCTTTTCTTTTATGTTTTATCTGAACACATGCTTCTGCCAGAGGCAATGAGTCATGGGGTCATGGGAAACACATAAAAAAGCTGAATGCTTCTGCCTTGTACACTTCCATATTGCATGATTACAAGACTTCAGCTGTTGATGCATTATGTTGAGCTTTATTTATTATTTACTCTAGCAATCATTTACTTACCACTATTTATAATATACAATATTAATCAATCTGCTGCTGTATGGCAAATCAATTTTCAATTTGCTGATTTTTACTACTGGTAATTATCTGGATTGCCAGAGATTGTTTACAACAATGAACATTGGATATTTTTTAAAAAAAGAAACAAAAACACACATACTTAGATCTTTAATCATTAATCAGTCCTGGCTTCTTGAATAAGAGGTGCGGAGGCACACCTACATACAAATCAATATATATGCTGATAAGCCAAAACATTATGACTAGAGACATGGAGCAAGAATGACAGCTAGTGTCTTGTAACAACTGTGCATGTCAGAATCAGACGTATATAATCAGGTAAGCCTACCTTGAGTACTTTTAGGTGTTGATTGCTGCAATTATGGGCAAGAAGAAAGATTTGAGTGACTTTGATATAGACCAAATTGTCATGGTCAGAAGAATAGGTATGAGCATTTCTGAAATGGCATGGCTTATGGGGTACTCCTGTTCAAATTTCGTGAGTACCTATTGGCAGTAGTTCGAGGAGAGACCATGACTTATCAATGCGAGAAATGAACAGATGCTTTCCTGCCAAGTACGAGCCAATAGAAGGGCTACTGTGGCACAAATTGCAGATAGCTTTAATCAAGATGAAGGGAGAAATGTGTCACAAAACACAGTATATTGATCCTTGTTGCATATGGGGTTACATAGCTGTAGACCAATCAAAGTACCTATGCTAACTAATGTCCATTGCCAAAAGCGTCTTCAGTGGGCACACAAGCATCAGAACTAGATCTTCTCTCAATGGAAGAAGGTCACCTGATCCGATGAGTCTCGCTTTATCCTGATATAATGCATGATGTGGTACGTGTTATTGTTATCCTGGGGAATCAATGGCGCCAAGATGCACTGTGGGAAAACAAACCGGTGGAAGCAGTATGATGGCTTGAGTAACATTCTGCTGGGAGACACTGGGTCCAATCATTCTTGTCAAAGGTACTGTGTGGCATACCAACTGCCTTAACATCATTGAAGGCCAGGTACAGCCCTTCACAGCAACAGTCTTGATGACAGGGGCATCTTTCTGCAGGACAATGCACCCGGCCACATTGTATTCACTTGGCCACCAAACTCCCCAGATCTCAATCCCATTGAGCACTTATGGGATGTGTTGGACTCTGCAGAACATCCACCATGTAACTTGCAGCATTTAAAGGACCTGCTGTTAACATCCTGGCACAAGATCCCCAATGAAACCTCTGGAAGTCTTGTAGATTCCATGCCTGATCGGGTAAGAGCTGTTTTGCAGGCACATGGAGGACCAATATCTTATTAGGCAGGTGGTCATAATGTTTTGGCCTATTAGTGTATATATTACAGACCATGATGAAATGTATATATACATATATGTTAAGTATTTCATTTGATATTGAGTTATCTCCCTAACACAGGAGAGTTTGTTTTATCTACTTCCGGTAAAGCCACCATTGTTTACATTCTGGGTGAACGACGCATATTGAATCTCATGAGGAGACATGAAGGATGAGTTGTCGATGTAATTAAGAGTATGAATAAATTGAGTTTGTGAGTACATCTTTTGTTGCCTTTTAAATCTGTTGGTGTCTGTCATTATTATCTTTACATATATATTATTCCATCTATCAACAAGGTTTTCCATACCAGATTTCTAAAGTTCCTTTGATTTTGACCTGAAAACTAACTGATTTTTAACCTCTTCTCTTGTATATCAAAATAGTCTTGCAAACTCCTAAACAAATGATTGTCAGGTGGAGCAAGGTCAGGAGAGTATGGTGGACAATTCATTTTTTTCCCATGCATTGTCATGATTAAGAATGACTCCTTTTCTCTTCAGTAAGGATGGATGTTTTCTCTCCATTATCAATTTCTGAAGTTGTTGGCAGTATACTTCAACTGTGACTGTTTGGTTATTGTTGAAAAGTTTGTAATGATTCCTTGCATATCCCACCAAAAATTGGATGATGGTTGTCTTTTGACTTAAGTACAGGTCTATCATTGTGACAAAGCCATTAATGACAACAATTTTTTATTAAACATATCATTATTCTACATTGTGAAAAAGGATCCGTTTCTCATCCACAGTAACAACTCTGTCCAAAAAAGGTGCCTGGAGCTGCCTAGAATGCAGTGACTGACAACAATCAGTATGTTGCTGGCAATTTGCTATGGACAAGTCGGGTGGGACCCATTTTCCAAACTTTGACATTTTTTCTAGCTTCTTCAAATTGCAATGAACAGTTATATGGCTAACATTGAATTGTTAACAACTGCCTCTCCCAAATTCGGGCAAAACAGTGTTATTTTGGGCAAATCAAGGCTTCTCCCCCCCCATAGGCCCATGATAGACTGTAATCAGTAGCAATTAATATTGACTACTTGGAGCTAGAGACATTTTAACTAAAACAAGGCAAATGATAAAAATCACATTAATAATAAATATAAGATAACCATAACTACATATTCTTAAATAATTTTTTTATTAAACATATTATTCTACATAGCTCACATAGGTACATCAGTAAGTCTGTAGCCTAATGATGAAAAAAAGCATTTACTTTACACAACATATTTTTCAACATAACCACCTTCCTTATCAATGCACTTAATTCAGTGGTGAATATTAATCACATAGATCAAACATTATGCAGGAAGTTTGCTTTCAACTTCAGTATTCAGATGATGCATGAATTCAGATATTTCTTTGTTAGAAAACCTGTGATCTAGTAGAATGTTTTTAATTATTAATAGTGTACAACAACAGGTTTGGCTGATGGCTGCTACTGATACTATAAGTGTGACAGACATGGTAGGAAACGAGAGGGTAGAAAAGGGGATTAGGTAGTTTAATAAGAGGGTAGGAAAGGAGATGGGCTGATGGCTGCTACTGATACTAAGTGTGACAGACATGGTAGGAAACGAGGGGGCAGAAAAGGGGATTAGGTAGTTTAATAAGCGGGTAGGAAGGGAGATGAACTGAAGGCTGCTACTGATACTATAAGTGTGACAGACACGGTAGGAAACGAGAGGGCAGAAAAGGGGATTAGGTAGTTTAATAAGAGAGTAGGAACCAATTTTCTTATTAGTTTGATCCCACCCCAACTAAACTGAAGCTGGCTTAATGACGCAATTAACTGCTCTCAAAAAAAGCCTATTTCAAGTACATTATTTTGCATTTAAAGAGATTAAAAACGAACAGTTAGTAAAAATGCTAAATTTAAATTTCAAGGGAAATAACTCAATATTTGTAGATATTGCAAGAATTGTGTTTTCTCCCATGTTTTTTTTAATATTTTATTTTCATCCAGTTTTTAGTTAATGTACGACATTGGCAATATCTACAAATATTGAGTTACTGTTCGTTTTTAACCACTTTACAATCAATATAATGCACTCTCTGGGTGCTTTCTAGTTTTTTCTTCACAACCTTCTTTAAACTTTTCACAGCAGTGGCTACAATTGCTAAAGTTAGCGCCTGCCTTCTATTTTCATTGACAAATTCTATTCTTTCTTTGAGCTGGTTATTTTTTCACATTTAGATGGTGATGCTAGAAAGGTCATGAGGTGATCAAAATCAATAAGGCTCTTTGTGGGAGTATAAAGATGGAAATCTGGATATTATTTCTGCCGGATTATGGTAAAAACAGAAGATAGAAAAAATATCACCTGCTCAGAGGAGAAAACAATTCGTGAAATAACTACACAACTTAACTGTGAATTTGGAACTAGTGAAAATTCTTTTAATTTTTTGGAAAATTCAAGAAACTACAACACAAAAGATGACAAAATCTTTAAAGGAAAGGAAAAATGAAAGGAGACTAAGATGATGTCTTTGCTTGAGGTGAGAGATTTGGGGTCAGTCACTGTTATGGAACATTTCATTCAGTTCATATGGGACCCATTTTTCCAACTTTTTAACCTTTCCTATTGCCTTGAGATGCCATGATATGGTTGCTGTTGAAGTTCTGAAGTCTCCAGAAAATGCTCGAATATTGTTCATGGGTCATTGGCCACTGCTGTTGATAATTCTTCATAATTAAGAACAGCCTCACCTAAATCTATTGAACCAATGCTAAACAGTTCACATTGTAGTAGGATTCACTCCAAATACTTTGTTGATGTTATCAGCAGCTTGAGCAGCTTATCCTAATTTGAAATCACACTTGAAAATTAGTCTAACTTCTTGGATAGACACCATTGCTGTTAAAGGTTCAAAAACCGCCAATAATAATAAATTATATTTCTATTTACATTGAATCTGAAAACAAAAATGCAATTATATCAGGAAATCTTTCACTTTTAGCATTATTCTCTATGATACAAAAAATGACATTTTATGTGTAACAACCTAATATTTTTTAAGCTTGAATAATGATTTTTGACTGAATGCATGTTACACAGCAATGAAAATCGCTAACTGATCTATAAAAATTAATTATTATTATTAATTATTTTAAATGTATCCATAAACAGTGTAAAATGAAAATTTCTTATCATTTCTGACAATTTCCCTGTTTATTTTTACAGAAGATTTTGTTCATATTCTGAGTTAAGTATTGAATGTAACAAAACTGTAAAATTATTAGTTTATCCAATGCTTCAAACTTCAAAAGAAGATTGGGGAAAAAGGATTCATTCTGTGGTTATCAGAATATTAACTCTTAAATTCATACAAAGAAAATAGAATGTCAATTCCAAGGGAAATAACCGTTGATTGAAATTAACTCTGTTTGGCGAATTTTTAAAAAAATTAAATTCACAGAAGTGTTCCACTTTTTTTCTCTATTCATTGAAGAGTTCCACCATCAATTACAAGCGATTTATGAATTTAAGAGTTAAACATATAAGAAAGTTGAAATGGTTCTTCGGACGGTTGAACTCCTTCTTGTTATTTGTGTTATAAACACAACGTTTTGACCGCTCCATTCTTTGGCCTTCTTCAGGTGTAAAATCCGAGTGTGATGGGTTAAACAGAAATTAATGACCCTTCTCAAAACTATAGAAAATGTATAAGAAAGTGTTATCTTATTATTTGTGAAATCACTTCTAATCGACAGAAAATAACACTAATTACGTTTTAATCACTAAAACTTACAAATATTATTTTTTGCACTATAATGCCTTTTTTCTATGAAATCACTTTGATTCTTCATTGGCCAGGGAAAAAAAAGTCTTTGAATATTTAAAGATAAAAAAGGCAGTTAGGTATTTTTGGAATAGATCAGATTGAAAATATAGAAACATCAAAGCTGAAACCATTATTATTTTAAAATTTTATGACTACTTTTTTCCTTCATTTTAATTTTATTAATTACTTTTTGTCGCAACTTTTGCTCAGGCCGATTACCTTCCCACAGTGAGTAAATAAAGGCTTATTCTTTATTTTCCGATCTACGCTATTTACTCACTGCTGGAGGGTAATCGGCCTGAGAAGAAGTTGTGATAAAAAGCAACTAATAATGATTTATAATGATTTATAATACTTAATCTAATAAAAATAAAAATACAGAAAAATGTATCAAAGCTGAAAGACAACTTAATATAGACTGTATTATTACTAATGTTATGTTAGTGCAAACCTCTCCCGGTGAGATTGGGTCTTTTTTGTTAGTCCCCACCACACTAAATAATCATAGATATTATAGCTCACCTATTTTTGTTTGCTAAATAAATGTAAATAAAAAGTTAAAAAGCCTTCAACACTAACTAACCTTGGCTGACTAAGTAACCTTAACACTAGGTTATTATCTCGATAAAATAATAACAGCCGAGTTGCCAAAACGTCCTTAACTTTTTTCATTTACATTTATTTAGGAAACAAAAATACACTGTGCTGTAATAGCTATAATTATTTAGTGTTGTGGGGACTAACGAAAAAGACCCGGGAGATTTTCCCATGAAATAATAATTCTTTCGGTTACAAGTTTTCTGATTTTCGATTTCATTACTGTAGCATGTAAAAGACAAACAGTGATTTAAAATTGGCTGTCTGTTTTATATTTAGAAAACCGGAAATATGCGATTCTAGGTAAAAATGTCACGGTAAAAATGACACCAGAAAAAATGGCACAAGCAAAAAACTAGGAAAAATGGCACATTTAATTGCAACACCAATATCCTAACCCTAATCCTTAATTCTTAGCCTCTATATTCATTCATTCATACTCATTGTTGTTGTTTTGTTTTTTAGATGATAAGCATTTTAATTAAATGTGCCATATTCTGCTAGTTTTTCACTTATGCCCTTTTTTCTTATGCCATTTTTATCTGGCACCAAAATATGCAGATGGTACAAATATCCATCACTTATAATCTTAGTGGGACTAGTCTTGTTAATAATTACTATTATTTGTAGGCTTATGGTATATTTTTGTACTCTGCTCTTATGTTTAAGACTTTATTTTGTACCAGTTGGAGTCTTTCATAACCATATTGAAGTAAAAACTGTTTTTAACCCAAATCAAGAGCCGCCTTTCCCCTATATTGCATGTTTTTAACTTTTCAAATCCGTAGTATACAAATGATAGAAATACTAATAAAGGACAACAAATCTCTGAAGAAATTTTCCCCAGAAGGTCATATTCACACTTCAAATATTTTGAATCCTTACGGTTAAAAACAACCGGTGTAGTATATTAAAACTGGTAGGGAATTTTCTCCTTGCACCGGCAAAATAATGGCACCGTCTTAACGAAATGCTTGTTGTTACTAAGGCAACTCACGACATCTTTCTATTGTTGGAAACTGAAGCAAATTTAAAAGTTGCCTCTTGTTTTCAAGTCTTTTAGTGCATTGCCCGACAGTGAAAGTCTTGCCAAGAATCGATTATATTGATAAAGAAATAATTTTGTCTAAATCTGGCTATTTTAAATAATTTTCGTAAAAAGGAACTTGCAGTTTTTTTTGAGTGGTCATTATATTCAACAACCGACGGAAAGGAAAGACACGAACAATTATTTTGAAAACCTTTAGAAAAGTAAGGTTTGTTTACAGCTTTAAAAAATTATTATGAGCTTTGATTTAATTAAGCCTTATCTGTTAATGACAACACAATTATGATCTCTAGTCTCTCTGTCTGGAAGAGTGTATTATAAGTCCTCGACGATCTCGTGTCATCCCAAATTAACACAGTTGTTTTTAGTTAATTACAACAAAATAAGCCGATATAAAACCTAATTAAAAAAAAAACATTTGAGTTCAGAGTCATTTTTCTGAATGTATCAACTTTCTTCTTTTTTTTTTTTTAACTATTTGTATTTTCATTTATACTGTTTCGAAAGATACCAGCTTTCAAAACCAAAAAGATTATATGACTAATCTATAGTTACATTTAAAATAGCTGATGGAGTGTTTACTTTTATTTTTGGATTTGTTTTTATTAGATTTTGATATCTGCTTCAGTGCTTCTTAGTTTACTCTTAATACTAAATCACCCAGTCCTCTACTCTTATGAATACATTAAGAAAAGAAGTTTCTAGTTTAAAGTTTAGTTTTCGAATGTTTCTTCTGCTTCTTTTTTTAAAAACATTTTTTTTATTTATCTTAAAATGCAGTAATATCATCATTAAAGCAGTTTTGTTATGTCACTAATTCCTGCCAGACTTGAAATTAATTCTCATTTTTGTTATTGTTACAGTAAGATTTATGGAGTAAAAATAAAATACATGAATAGTTCCATGCCATTTATTTACTCACTAAAATTAACATGATATTGATTTAAAAGCAAGTGACGTTGCTTAACTTGGTAAGGAGGAATCGGTGTGTTTCAATGTACTTAAAACAGTTCTTGTTAAGTTAAGTAACACTGACATTTAATCGATTAAAATTAAAATAGAAAGGGGACAATTTCTGTGTACACGACACTACACACTGACTGCTGCTGGTAGCTGATATCTTTGTTCGTCATGTGATGTGGGGTAATTTTACACATTTACTTGCTGAAGAAGAATGGTTGGTGTATATGTTAAACTTTAAATACTGATACAATGGCTAATAATTGTAAAGTTTGATTCATTGTGTTGGGTTTGGGGGATCGAAACGATACGAGAGAATGAAGGCGAGCCTGCTCAGGTTCCTGTTATGATCAAATTCTTCGTGCAAGCATTGATACATGGCGATTGTTACCATTTCCGCGTTAAATTCAGCACTCTTTTTCAGCGTTCAATATCATGTGGTTTTCTACAGACTGGTCAGTCGAAAAGGGTTATACTTATAGTTTAAAATCAAGTAACTACCCCTAGCAACTAACATTAACGATAAAAACACTTATCCTAACTTATATACTTTGTTGTTAAATTCAAACGAACAGGGTGCTGCGACAAAAAAAGGCTGAAAATGAGTGCTGAATTTAACGCGGAAAAGGTAACAATCGGCGGATCCCAGAGTAATTGTAATGGATTATGGAAGCTCTGCTACTCGGAAACACCCGAACGCCTAAAAATAATTAAGTAAATAAAATCCAAGTTACTGCAGTCATGTTTGTTGATGGCTTTATTTATGTCCCCTTGTCTTGTCGCATGTAGATCTATTTGTTAGGTCTGAAGCCAGCAGCTTCTTATTTTCAGACGCTCTTAAAAAATGTGTGTGGGTTTTCAAACTAGAAAAAAAAAATGGGGAAATCTTTCATTTCATGCCGGTAAACAGGGAAGCAACTCCCACTTGGTGAATTACAAAAATTAAAAATAAGGGTTACAAATTACAAAAATTCATTTATTGACAATAATAAATTGTTTTCAGCAGATAATATTGTCTAATCCAATAAATGAAATTCATAAACAAATTGTCAGAAAAAAAATAGTTTTAATGTTGGGCCATTTGCCTTCAATAGAGTTTGGCTGCGCAGTAGCAACATTTAGATCAATGAAGCTATGATTTACTACATTATGATTCTATAGCCCATTGTATACCTTCCGTCCATTGGGAATTATTTTGGGACATGGGCAATCTTTCGTTTTATGTCTGTAAATTCAAGAAAAGCTTAATTTATACAACTACTGCTGCAAAAATAGTATTGTTGCTTCCAACAAAGCCTTCATCAGATGATGACCCTGCAGTCAGGCATGGTTTTGGGGCTGAAGCATCATTACCACTCATCCAGGGCAGTACCACACGATACCACCAGGCTTTGTTGGTTTTCTGTCACAGTGAGGGAGGGCCAGATCTATGAAGATGCTTTCTCTGCTCAATTTTGGGGCCTCTTGATATATTTCCTCTTTTCTGTTGATGACAATCCGGGGTTCAGTTAGTTTTGCCGAGATTGAGTTGGCAATAAATCCTCAGCATCTGAAATATATTTGTCGTCCAGCCATGCCTCATACATTGCTCTCACAGATCTTTGTACTTTTCCAGCTTTTGTTGATGTGTCCAGTTGATATTTTCCTTAAAAGGAACCATTAATTCAACAATGTAAACTTTTTTTGAATTAACTGACCAGATCACAAGATCAGGATGATGGGTGGTTAACATGATCCCAGCAGGAAAGGCAAGACTATTCCAAATCTACAATATGTTCATTACATAAGTAAGTTACATCTATAACAATAATTGTATATCAGTGTTGGTGTCCGTTTCTGCAAGATGCCAGTACTGACATCCCTAAAGTTTACATACTTAGTTTATATAGTTTTGAGAAGGGTCATTAATATTCAAATGGTTCTTTGGACAATTGAACTCCTTCAACATAAACAACAAGAAGGAGTTCAATCGTCCGACGAACCATTTCCTTAAGAAGTTGTGAAAAAGATTAGTTTTCTTTTACAAAATGAACAAATACTCTAAACCAGCAAAATTAGGACCGTAACCCATGAATTAATTTATTTGTTGATGACCAAGTTATGGTTCTGATTTGTCCCAATCTTTTTTTATGTATATCTTGAAATTTTTTGACTTTTATGATTCTTGCTTTTTTTGTACCATTTTTTGTTTTTTGTTCTGAATTAAACTATAATTTATTCTGTATATTTTACTTTTTGTAATTGTTGTTGAAAATGTTGTTTATTAACAGGGACAAATGGCACGCCCACAACCAGTCACAGCCACAGTCACCAAGCCAGATTGGATGAAAGTCCATGGAACAAGACACCGGTCATTCTCATTTGACTCCACGGGGTCCACTGCATCATTAGTGTCAGTGCTTGACCATGACAGTTATGTGGAGTCTGACAGTGAAATACAAGAAGCAGCCATACCAAATTCCGCCAATGACCAACAGCAGGAGATCCAAGATAGTTCTTTTGAGGATTATACACAAAGTACATATTCTAAAGTGAAATCAGAGAATGTTGAAAGGTGAGCAAAATATTCATTTTGAAATTTAAACTTAGGTTACTTGGCATTGATTTTATACCCAAATTGAAAACCAGGTTCCATTTTGTAACAAAACTTTTTGTTCCACAACACATTTGTTTTAGTGCCAGTCTTGCTACAAAAGTAGTGTTTGATGGCATATAAGATGCCCACCCCCATTTTCAGCAGAGGAATATTAAGAAAAAAATGCATTTCCCTGATTTCCTCTTGTTTCTCATCCAGCTTTTTTAAACTCCTCCTTAAGTTCTGGACAATGTGGGGCTGGACAACAAAAATTAAGTTTACCCTTTGAGCCATTTTGGGGGTGAAAAAAGTTCTTATATGCCATCAAATATGGTAGTTAATATTTTTATTATTAATCTTGACTAGTTTTTACCTTCATCTTAATTTTTAGTTGCTTTTTATCACAACTAAAATGAAAGTAAAAACTAGTCAAAATTAATAATAAAAATATTGTGTTATAATACTTCCTCCAATAATAAGAATGAATTACAGATCACAGTAGTTAATATTTTACTTCTTTATTATCATTAGAATACATTTCTGTGTGTCTCTTTTTCTGAGAGGCTCATAACTAATTTCAACCCAACTATGATCTATGCATTATTCAAACTTCTGGAATTAAGGAATTTTAGAAAGACTGGATGAATTTCATGAAAAAATGAAAGACAAGCTTGATTTTGTTATATTTTATTGTCAGTGATGAATTTATGGCTCGAATCTTGTTAGTACCATCTAGGAATGAACAAAAATTTTCAGCATGAAATTGCCACCTGAGAAAAAAGCCCCAAATGTGTAGAAAAATAATTTTATCATCAAAATCTTTCTGCCATTATTAAGAAGAAAGTTTGGAGAAAAATCTGCTACTTTCTGTGACTAATATCTATAGAACCAGAGATTTTTCATAAAATTGACAGCGTGAAAAGTTGCTCATATGTAAACAAAAAATGGCAGTAATATTTGCATTTAGAATATTTTCAAAAAATTCTATGATGAAAAACACCTCAGTTTTCAAATCTTGCAAAAATCAACATATCATTTGATTTTCATTAAGTTTTCGGTACTTATTTATTAAAAGAGTTTTTTTAAAAAGAATTTTCCATTTCAAATTTCGGAGAAGAATAACATTTTTTCATATGATTACTACCCCACCATTATTAATTTGATGATTTATTTTATTTATACATTGATTTTTAACACATTTTACAGATAAATCCTTCAAGAGTTAATTCTGTTACTGCTCGAATGGAACTCTTACTTTGAGATTTCAAAAACATGAAAATTAAGTAAAATATTTTTCTTTTGTAGTTTTATTTGATTAATTATATTTAGGTTTTTGATCTGGAATTTTTTATTTTATTTCACTCAATTTAATTTTAAAAAAAGATTTTTTATCGATTAATTCAATATTTTTGAAATGCATATTTTTTATTCTTTCTCTATCGTGCTTTGACTGAAATTTATTTTAAAATGATATATCAATGCTGAATAATTAGATCTAGAGTTATAAAGAAAAAATATTTATCGGGTGTATTTTTCTTTTGCTTCCTCACTGTTGTTTTTCCTCAATGGTAGTTCTTTTGATATATGGCATCTTGGTAGTGTAACTATTCCAGAGTTGCATAATTAAGTTTGCGAAAACAATAATTTTTTTCTCCTTTTCTGTGATCATCATCAATTAAAAAAAAATGTGGTGATCTTTCGTTTTATGCCAGTAAATTGAAGGAAAAATGGGAGTCAAATTGTCAAAATAACAGATATAAAACAACAGTGATTATTTTGCTTAAATAAAATATTTGTTCAACAAAGCAAACAATGATTATTTTGCCTATGGTCTGCCATCCAGCCAGAACTGGGTGCAGCTCTCAACACTGTCTGTCATCGCCTTACTATAGAAAGATCATGTGATAACGTTGAAGCATGCTGATTGATAAAGTGTTAAAAATGTATTTTTCATTGTTTTTTTTGTGCAGTTTAGTTGAACGATGATGAAACTGCTTTTCCACAAATTATCTTTATCTAATGAATAATTTAGGTTCGGTATACAGAATTTAATTTTTTTAAATTCTTAATTAGCTGTCATCAAATATGGTGTAATGATCGATTTATTGCTGATTTAAGTAAATATCAATTTTACGCTATAATTAATGAAAATTTGTTTTTCTATTATTTAGACAAAAATTTGGGCTTTTTTCTTTCTAGCAAAAACAAGAAAAACTGAAGAAAATTAAAAAAATTTAATTATGTTTATAAAATACAGGTGACAATTTCCTGGTGAAAATATTTGTTCATACCTAGTACCATCCTTTCTTTGACAGTAATTCTACCATTCAGAAATCACTTAATTTAATAAATGATATCAAATTTGGTTGAAATCACTTCTTATATTTCAGAGAAAAATATACACATATTCAATTTTGCATATATATTTATAAATGGAAGCATATTTGTCAGTTTGTATCTCTTAGACTTTTATAATAGAAAAAACACTGAACTAATTTGCATAACTTATATAGGTTTCCACTTGAGAAGTATCTCTTTAATGTTGAATCCGACAATATTCTCATTAGGAGGCTACATGTTTAGAATTTATTATTTATTATAAAAGTCACCAAAGAATTCTTATGATGGGATATTATATAAATGGTAATAACACCTTTTCCTAGATGTCATTTATGCAGTTCTGTATGAAATACAGTACAAATTCTTACAGTATTCCAAAATTTGATATTTTCAGGGATCATCACCAAGAGTCTTTTACTGATACCTCCTGGTCCATTAGCCCCTGGGAGAAATGGCTCATTGAAAAGGAGAAACAAAAACGTGAACGTCAACAGAAGGAAAGAGCAAAGAAGACCCTAGATGAAGTTGCAAAGATCGATAGGGAACACATGAAGCAGCAGAAAAAGATTCAGGAGAGTGAGAACACATTTCGCTGGATCCAGGAAAAGAATCTAGCTGAGAAACTTCGGATTCGGCAGGAGAGAGAGAAACTTGATTCAGCAATGCAGGAAGAGATTCGTAGGAAGAATGAGATAAGTGAAAAAGCTAAAGGAAACTTTGCTGAGTGGTTACAGAAGAAAAAGGAGGAGCAGAGGGCAGCTAAAAAGGCTGAGGCTGAACTCAAACGAGAGGAGGAAGAGAGTAAAAAGAAGAAGCAGGCCTTGGCTAAGGAAAAATACAATGAATGGAAAAAACGTGCAGTGAAGACACAAGTGAAACCTACTACTAATGGTTTGGGATATCTTTCTGGGAAACTAACAGGTAAGAAAAGACTATAGTTAACTGAAGGAAATTTATTGAAGAAATGTTTTTCCACACCTGGGGTATACTAAGTATGTCCGGAAAGTATCCAGCCATTTTGAATATCTTGAAAACCAGTTGTACGGCCTCTGTGTAACTTGGCAACCAATTAGAAGGGATCTTTCTGCGCGTGTGTAATCAGACACTCTCCAGTGGGATTACTCAATTGGTAGTGAGACATTATTGAGTGAGCTTGTATACTGTGTGACCGTTACATTCACAATGACAAAACAAGTCATTCTTCACATCTCGTGCAGGGTTGTTTGGCAAAACATTGGTCTGTCAGGTCTTTTACAGTCCAGATTTGGCTCTCTGTGACTTCTGGCTTTTCCCAAAGAGATTTCAGACTGTGGACGAGATTAAGGAGAATGTGATGAGGCAGCTGTTGGCAATCCTGAAAGAGGTCTTTACAAACTGTTTTGAAAAGTGGAAGGCTACTGGAATCAGTGTGTGAAGTCCCAAGGGGAGTACACTACCATTGCCCTATGATGGCTATTTTTTCATTAATATTAAATGGCCTGATACTTTCCGGATAGAAATAAGTAAAATATTTTTGCTATTCCAATTCACACACAGGTAGGTATACACACATAAGCATCTATATCTTTATATTCCTTTTTCTTTCTCTTATATATATATATATATATAT
>VCCN01002796.1:1038550-1053299 GCA_006491835.1 Architeuthis dux | reverse complement strand
ACACACACATATATATATATATAGTCATCAAAATTCTGGTCAAGTGTTATCTCATCCAGCCCACTGTCTGCTCCTGTACCCGTAAGATATCTACATCTACCCGGATATATTACATCACTGTCTGAATCTGTCGCAATTATTAGGCTGTCCGAATTTATGTACTTAATATATATTTTTCAGTGTTATCTTTTACAACTATACTAAAAGCTGTATATATAGCTATAGTTAGTTAAAACCGTATCTGGCATCGAGTGTATTGATTATTTGCAAACAGCTGTATATGAATAATATTTATAATTCGATGTACAATTAGACGAAAACAAAAGGTTAACGCTTCGCTTTCCTTGTCAGCTGTGCAGTCTCGACCTAATAGAAATGTTATTCCATTAGAAGGTCTGCCTTCTTTGGCCAATCTCTAAGGGTGTTATTAGGACCGATGCTTTTGCCGGGTGGGTAGACTACCTTTCTTTTGTTGGTTAGACACTACTACTACAAAAGTATAACAAATCTCTCGTAGCAACACACACATATGTACGGATATACAGGGTGGGTGAAAAGAAACTCTACTATTGGAAATTGGATTTTGATTAAGAAGACTAAATCGAGATTTGCTATATTTACAAAAAAAGTTACATATACTTTCTAATAGGGAATTAATTCTCGCCCACGCTGTATGCAGATGTGCATCTTTTTCATACTGAACAACGCTTACACACGCAGATATGCATGCGCGTGCACACGCAGATGCACAACTAATTGTTATGCCTTATGAACCTGTTGACACCGTGGAGTATTTTTTTCGAAGTGATAATCCCATAGAAAGTTTGAAAATAAAGAAAATAATGAAGAAAAAAAAGAAGCAATAAAAAAAAATATTTATTTCTGTCTGTCATATGCTAAAAAAAAGTGCCGACTAAAAAAATTTAAAAAATGAAAAATAAAAAATAAAAAATAAAAGAGGGAAAAATATTTTATCACATGTTTGGCCTTATTTCGTTTTCCCCCTGTGTATTATAAACAGGGCCGGCGCAAGGGTTTTATGTGCCCTTGGTGAGACGTAAAACGTGCGCAAGGATTTCATGCGCCCTTGGCGAGACTTAAAATTTGCGCCCCAGTTGTATGCTAACGACTATTTTTTTTTCATTTTTCATTTTGGAGTGCGCCCCTAGGACCTTTGCGACCTAGGCAACCGCCTAGGTTCGCCTAATGGATGGACCGGCCCTGATTATAAGCCTTAATTTCTCCCATGTCAAAAGAATCACAGACACAAGTGAATACAATTTAAAATAACAATTGTTGCATTCTTTAATCAAAAACGATGTCTTCAAGTGATGTACATAAATGCCTGATAAAATGCTCGACGTTTTTTTTTCTCTCAGTCTCTTTTTTGTTTTATTTCTTTTGCCATTTGCCTCGTGATGTTCAGTACATAAGTCATATGAAGCACTGGAACATGAAAACGGTAAGTTATTATATTGTACATTTCTTTTCATCCCGAATTCCAAATTGGGGTCCTTTTATTATCTAAGAAATAAACTCAAAAGAATTCCTCAATATTTCCTTGAAAAATTGTCAGTCGTTTTTAGTACATTTTTCCGTTTTCTAGTTTGTTCGCTTTTTATAAGTAAACCTGGTAACAAGGGCGTAGCTGAGGGAGGGTGGTCCCAAAAAGCTTTATGAATCAGTAGTTCACCTACTGCATTTCTACTAACATTATACAATAACAATATCACTAAATGTCCGAGGGGGCCCCTGAAGGAGACAAAGACACCCGCCAGGGACATAAAATATTTAGCTACGTCACTACTTTTGAAAGGATTGCCAACTCAACAAGCTCACGGGCCCCAGGCTTTTGAAAGGTCTGCCCACGGATCCCCAGTACTATCTTTTGGACTCTCAGGATTCTGCGGCTCCCAGGTTGGGAACTCAGCACTAAATATTGGAGGGAGGGTCTCTTCAAGGAGCCAAGCTTCCGGGCCCCAAATCTCCAGCTACGCCCCTGCCTGGTAAGGTTTACTTTTTTTTAAAGAGAATAAACATCAGAATGATATTCTGACAAATCACTAATAACTTACTAAATTGACATTTCTTTTTTTTAACATCATTTGATAATAAAAATTTCTTTTTTAAAATTAGAATTTGTTGCTATAAGTAATATTAAATTAGCACGCAGGACATATTCTAAAGCCTCTTACCTGCCAAATCTTTGATCTAACCGTTGGGCCAGGTCAATTAGTTTAATATTTTACCCGGATGATTACAACAATTAACATTTTTGGAAGTTACCATGATTGATTGATTGATTGTTTTGTTTAACGGCACATCGACCCTTGGTGGGTCATTTAGTGCCGAATTCGGTTTCTTTTTGAATACACGATTTATGTAGACGAATTATTGTGGACAAATTATAGTAGACAGACTATTGCGGACAAATTATTGTAGGAAAATTAATGTAGACACATTTTTGTCGACAGTTTGTCAAGGTATGTATATCGAATCTGTTTTTTATATTTTTGAGTATAGTTTCAAAGGTTGTTTTTTTAACTAGTCTTGCGACTTTGGTGAAAGGTTGTTTTTTAAAAATAGAGTCTTGCGACTTTGGTGAAAAAACAGGTGGCCCCTCTTTGGGGGTGGGGGGTCTTACCCCTCTGCAGGGTATGCAGACAGGGCCGGGATGTTATTATTACTACTACTAGCACAGTATCCGTCAAAAATGACGATAGCATTTACTTATGGATCGATACGTCTGCCAATGATCAGAGTATCTGTGCATTCTGCCTAGGATCAATGTGTAGCTCCTGGGCGATACATACACTACTTCTTTTTTTATATAAATGATGGTTTCTTTATATAACTGCTCATAAGTATTTGAACAAGTACAACATCTGTTTTTATTTCCTAAGATTGCAGGGGCCATTATGGATTCTGAGCAGCGTGGGCGGGGGGAGAACTAGTTTGGCAACTCTACCAAATAGCAATGTGAGTTCTCCTTTTCAATCTCCTTGATGATTTATGAATAAGATTTTAGAAGGATAGAAACAAAATGTATTTGTTTTCATTTAACATTTTTATTCTATTAAAAAAACATTTTCCAGAAATTTAGCATTCAGAACCACAAAACATGACTAAATGCATGCCTTGTTATGTTGATTGCAATACAATTTGGTTCTTCTTGCGTTATCTTCCCGTTTTTAACTCTTAAAACCAAGGGATTAGAAGCAAAATGTCTGTTTGTTCAAATATTTATGACAGGTACTGTATATGGATACACATTGCGTTTTATATACGTGGATTATTATTCCATTTTCATGTTCACACCAATTGTCTAATGAGTGTTCCTGGGGATTAAGTGACAGTAAATCTACTCAAATCTCCAGCACCTTCCTCAGTATTCTTGCCAGCCTCAGACCTAGTCCTCCAAGTCCCCCAAACTCGCCTCTAGTGCTTTTGGCACGATTCCAAGAGCACCAATTATTATTAACACAACCCTAACCCTCATAATCCACAGTTTCTTTAGTTCCCAGGCGAGGTCCTGGTATTCTTCTAAAGTTTTGGTTACTTTTAACTTTATCCTGTGGTCTGCTACACAACGACGTCTACAATGTGGCAGCCTTCATTTTCCTTGTTCACAACTACCAGATCTAGTCTTCCAGATTCCAGAGTATTTTACTAGTCTTCTAGATTCCAGAGTATTTTAATAGTATTCTAGATTTCAGAGTATTTTAATAGTATTCTAGATTACAGAGTATTTTACTAGTCTTCTAGATTACAGAGTATTTTGCTAGTCTTCTAGATTACAGAGTATTTTAATAGTCTTCTAGATTACAAAGTATTTTAATAGTCTTCTAAATTACAGAGTATTTTACTAGTCTTCTAGATTACAGAGTATTTTACTCTTTCTATTTCTTAAAATTCCAGAGTATTTTACTCTTTCTATTTTCTATGCAAGCCTTCGGTTTGTGTTGATACCTTTTGTTTACATGGTCGAACCCATGTCGTTTGCACAATTCCCACTGTATCACTCTCCATACTCTGTTATGCATGACTATATATTCCCTTTGAACTAGCTTACTGCATTCACTAATTGGTGTCGTTTAGAGTCTCATCTTTCTCTCCACAAAGACGACATTTGTTGTTTTTCTGTGTTTTGTCAAGTTTTGCTTTTTTACTGTTCGTCTGCGGTAGTTTCTATCTGTCTTTTAAATTCTCTTGTGGAGTTTTTCTCTATTTTCTTTCCTTGGGTTCCTCATTGTTCCCTCGATTGTTCTTTTATCACCTGCTTTACCGTTACGAGACGTTGTCACGATCCTTTCTTTGCTCCGTTGTGCATGTTTTGAACATCCAATTATAGCCGACTGAATAGAGTCTTCGACAGTGATAAATCGTCTTCCTCCCTAATTACTGTTTATTTCTTCGCGATACAATTCTTCGGCGTGAATTGTTAAAGGGCGTCATTGACAGTTCTGTACGTTGTACTGCTTATTGTTTCTGTTGCTTTCAGGTTTTTAGTAGTTCTAATCATCTCGTTCCGAAAGTCGGGAACGTTTCCAATACCAAAATGATTATGGGTTAATATTGTTGTGTCCAGGGCCGGCGCAATGGTTTCGTGCGCCCTAGTTGGGACTTGGTATTCACGCAAGGGTTTTATGCGTCCTAGGCTAGACTTAAAATTTGCGACCCCGGTTGTATTCTAACGATTATTATTTTCAGTTTAGATTGCACTCCTATGACTTTTGTGCCATAGGCGACCGCCTAAGTACGCTTAATGGACGGGCCCTGGTTGTGTCCTCTTAACATGAAAGGTTTTGGTGATGTTATTGGAAGTCAAGAAATCACAAGTTTTTCCTTAGCTCAACTCTTTTCTCGTAGTTCTTACGATATTGTGCAGAATTCTGTTATCGTTATTGACTACGCTAAGATACTATTAGGGGAACGGGAAGACTTTGTTGCGCCAATCTTCCAAAAATGCGGGCGTGCCTACCTTGAAAATCTGAAAGATGTACTATGCACCAACGTTTATTAGAACAACTGTAACGCTCACGTTCCATAGTTTTGGCTGTTCTAAAGTTAACTCTTGATATTTAAAAAAATTGAATAAAAGTCAGTTGTACTTCCTATAATATTTGTGAAGTGATAAATGACGATACATCCTGCTTACCTGAAACTTCAAATAAAATTAATATCATGACATTTAGCGATATTTACAGATGTTAATAACATTTTCTTCGTGAAAATATCAGTATTATTTTTTTCTACGGTTTTGCAAATTGCCCATTGCGTTCTTGTTACTAATACAAATGGTATTTCCATTTAAAATAAAATTCAAAATGTTAAAATGAAAGAAAAGGTTAAAACATAGAATAACCGAATTAATGAATCATAGCACATAGTGTTCGACTTTTGAATATGTTAACATAAGTTACAGTCCACTGGGTTGGGTAGAGATGGAACTACATCTGAACTTTCCCGTTGACAACATGTTGCTTCCTTTATCTTTTAACTGAATTGAAATCTTGAAAATATTCCTCTTTTTATTGATAACTATTATGACCTTTAAAAGAGTAATGCAACGTTGTCGAGTACGTATCTCATAGTAACAGGTTTCCCCGCTATCCGAAAGTAGAGCATCCCTATAAAAAAAAAATTTTTCGTAAGCTGAAATGGCGTAAAGCGAATAAGCAATTGCCATTAATTTATATGGGGACATTTTTTGAGCGTTCCCTGACCAAATAAATGGCCATGACAGTATGTTAGGCTGGCTCGTCGGAAGTTAGAGTGCTGGAAGGTACAGCAGACTGAGGTGTAGGAGAGAAGGGAAGCGGGTGTGCGCTGTCTCTATAAAGGCTCGCTGCAAAACAAACGCTTAACGCTATTTTCACTTTTTCGTCTTTTTTTCGTAAAAGCGAAAAGGGGCATAAAGCGAACTTTCGAAAAGCGGGGGATATCTGTATAGCTGAACCTTTTCAAAATTACATATATTAATATGACCTTTAAAAGAGTAACACGAGAGCATTTTGCGGATTACATATCTCATAATTACAGGTTTTCCCCGCTATCCGGAAGTAAAAAACCTTCCCCAAGCATAAATGGCGTAAAGCGAAAAAGCAATTACCTATTAATTTATATGGGAATTTTTTTGAGCGTTCCCAAACCGAAAACATGGTAATGACTGGGTCGTCGGGGGTTGGGGTGTTGGGAGGTACTGGAGACTGGGGTGTACGTGAGAGAGAGTGGAAGAGGGTGTGCGCTGCCTCTATAACGGCTCGCTCCAAAACAAAGGCTGAGTGCTATTTTCGCTTTTCACATTTTTGTAAAAGCGGAAAAGTAACGTAATGTTAAACGAGAGGTCATTTCTGTTCCACGAGCAGTATAAAAGGTTCGATGTTGTACATTGAACATATGTGTAAATAAAATTATAACCTGGTCCCTGTGGGGTAGGAATTTAGAATTCTGACTGTATGCGTAATACAAGCAGTATTGCCATCACAAAGATAAATTCCTTCTTGGCTCTTATTCTTTTCCGCTCTGTTAGTATACTAGTGCTACAGGTATTTCTGTTCTAACTGCCTCCGCTGTTGGTAGTTCTGTTAGTAGTACTGCTTATGTTATATTACCAACTACGGTAATTCTCTTAAAACCTGATCGTCTGATAATTTACGTCAAATGATATGATGTGAAAACGATAAACGTTTTTCATTGTTATCTTTGATTGGGCATTTATCAAATTTTAACCTAACGCATTTTGGTAAAATTTTAAAGAAATGAATGAATGAAATAAAGAAAAAAAGAAACGCTTTTCTTTTGAGATATAAAGAAAATATTTATATTTGCAACATTCTTAAATAAATGGAAAAAATAGTTGCTGCGATCTGATACTGCCTTGATGTCATTCTTAAATAAATGGGAAAAAAGTATAATACTGCCCTGATGTCGTAGATAAAACGGCTCTGTCTTTCTAAAAAAAATCCGTAGTCTGTAAGAGTTTTATGTAATATAATTCTTTTTCAAAATGTAATATAATCGCTAATCAATATAAACAGCCGGAAAATGCATGGGAAACTGCATAGTACACATATGAGTGCAAGAAACATATATATTCGATTCCCTAATCCTTTATTATTGCCTCAAAAATGATACACGAATGTTTTTGACTTTAAAAACATTCCTCAGAATCGGTTATGCTTGTGAATGGCGTCTAAAATCTGTCGCATAGAATTTCTCAGATTCTTTCATGGTCACATCAACTGAGAGACAAAAAAGGGAAAAAAGAGAACTGAGTCATAGAAATTGCAACATCACCCGTGAATCGTAAAACTGCACGTTTCAACGTGCATGCCACCATGCAGACCGGAAAAATACAACCTATAGTGAAACACCTGTAGTTAACATCTAACCTGGCTGGCTTAATAACATGATGCACAAAGCGTTGGTCATTCTTACACTAAAGAGCCTACAATTTGTGCTCCCAAGATTGTTTGTGCATCACAAAATAGTTGCCAAGTGGGCGTTTTGCACTGATGGCAATCCACAGAAATAACTTCTTTTTTCTCCACTTTGTTGCAGTAATGATCACATTGAACACATCTATGTAGTACTAAAAGTCTGATTCTGTTTATCTGTGTGTGTGACCTCTAAGAAACCGAACCGATGAATTGTAGCCAAAAGTAATGAATTAAGGTAACCCTAAATGCGCTAACTTAAAGCATGCAAAAAAAAAGGTCCGGGTGATTTTCAACTGAATAATAATAGTGTGTGATCTGCGTTCGTGCTCACTCCTATCTATATTATAATGACCGATTTTTCAAGGAAGATAACTATTAAATGCTAATTACAAAGCAGTCTACCTTATTTTTTTATTTTTTTGCAAAAAACGGTTCATTCTGGTCACATCAGATTGCACTAATTCTCTCTCAAAGTGTGACCCAACAGGTCACACGGTTGTCCAATTCACACATTCTTTTCTGAAACATAAAAGAGATGTAACAATACAAACACTGTACGAACACAATTGTTGCTCGTGCCAATACACTCATATTTTAGATCAGCCATTCTCAACTTTTTTTTTGAGTTCGCCTTGTGTTCCAGGGCCCGCTGTCAAACAGGGATACAACACGAACATTTGATGTTTCAGTGTATGGCCCCCTTCAAATGTACCCGGACCCCAAGGGTTGTTTTAAATAATGAGTGACTCATTAGAAAGTATGAGAGGCATTTTTTCGTTTTATGAAAGATATTTTAAGCATAGTTCAATTTGAGATTCATTTTTGCATGATAGTTTATATAAACACAAAAACATTCAGACACATTTATATAAACTTTTAAAATGTTTTTTTTAGTAATAAATGAATCAGCTTACCATATCACCAGACACACACACACACATATACACACACACACACACACATATATATATATATATGTATATATGATGCTCGTAAAAATGCAACATAAAAAAGGGAAATAACTCTTTAAAAGAGACTTATCAGTTGTGTCCCTTAAATTTACAGTCAGCTGATTGCCTGATACGCTTAGCTGAGAATACAGTCTTTTAACGATTTATTTCCCTTTCTTATATTATGCATATTTTTTACATGTCTGGTTAGTCACTCAATAGAAACCATCACTTGAGCAACGTCTTTTGGCAGCATGCTGTGTTGGGGTGATTAACTAAAAAAGAATTAAAAAGACATAACAAGCGTGAATGCTGCCGGACACAACTAAGGGATCAATTTAGCATGAATTTACATTTCAAATTGAACCCCCACTAAAACCTATTTGAGAGGGAAGAATTTAAAAAGAAAAAGTTTATTCTAGATATAATAAGGAGTAAAGTCGGAATTTTTACCCATCTAGCTCCATTGGTGCGGCCTGTATGCGTGATGCATGCATACATACATAGATAGCCAGCCAGATCAACTTGAAAACTGAAGAAACCTATGTTTTGGTTGACGGTTTCTAGTGGCGTAGCAGTTAACGTCGCGGACAATGGAATCGGTAAGCCGAGTTTATACTCCGGTCGAGGCTGTTTACGATCATTTCGCACTAATGTCCATGGGAAAGGCATGGATCTATCACTCCCCCCCCTCCAGCTATAGGTAAAATAACAGGGCAGATCTGGCTCCCTAGCCTTGGGAAGGCAACCAGTCTAGGAGAAGGAGAACTCTAATTTCAAACCAGGGAGTGAAGCTTTGACGTCATTCCGACAGCTCCTGCAGCCAAGCTGATGCCAAACGTACCGCACCCCGCTGTCCTCTGGACTACATCGGCGAGGCCAAGAGGGTGATTCTATCGACTTGCTATTCTGGGATCTTCATATGTTTCGCCCAGGCTTGCGCCCTGGAGATGTCAGTACAGCGTCGTTCCATTGTCTATCGAGGCAGAAGGATAGCGTCCATGTATATATATATATACACAATTGTTTTATATATACAATTTATATAACTCAATTGATCCTATCTCGTCTTTGAGAAAGCTGACGAATAAAGTATATCAATCAATTTAATTTACATTATTTCACTAAAACGCCATCTGAATGAATTTTGGCTTGGTACTGTATATAGCTAACGTCGTTTTGTTAAGTGAACCCATTTTGTTAAGAAAAAATTGTTTCTTTCTCTTTTCGCTTACCACCTTTTTCTAACCGTTTCGCTATTTGTCATTTTAATGAAGGACGCCGTGCCGAAAATTCGAGATTAATTGGCACCCCAAGCAAAGAGCTTACGACATTGTTTGCATGTTTTCTACGCACAATATAGTTTCTCCACATGTATTTATTAAAAACCGTCTAACAACAAACTGTCAATCAAAACTGTCAACGTAGGTTTGTTAAGGTTTATCTGTCATGCGTACATGCTGCACTAATGGAGCTAGAGGGCTGAAAATTTAAACATTTACTCCTTACTCGACCATTTCCATTCGGTGGATCGACTAAAAGAGAAAGCAGCAGAATACAAAATGCCACTCGCTGTATCACTTGTTGACTTCAAGAAGGTCTTCGAAATCCCCAAAGTCATCGATGCAATCACACAACAAAGAGTAGACACCGTATATAGAGTTCTGCAACATATGTACCGACTTCCTTTACCAGGCGACATAAAGACTCACAGCCCTTCCAGCTCGTAAAAGGAATAAGACAAGGCGATAACAGCTCACCCAAACTCGTCACAGCCTGTCCCAAAATGATCTTCCTAAACTTAGACTGAACAAATAAAGGAATCAGAATTGAAAGCGAATACCTCCTAAGTAATCTCAGAATTGCTGATGACATAGTCCTCATTGCCGAGAACATTCATGAACTCCAGAGAATGTTAGACGAACTGGATGAAGAAAGCAAGAAAGCAGGTCTTCAAATGAACTTCAGTAAAACCCATGTCATGTGCAACAAATATGTTGAGGACAGTGACACAACTATCAGAATCGAAAAAGCAGAGCTAAAGAAAATAGACCACTACATCTACTTGGGACAACGGATCTCCATCAAACGAAAAAACACTAAGTTTTCGGCAGAGCAAGCTCAACATTCAAGAACAAAAAGATCACATTAATTTTGAAAAGGAGGGTCACCTGTGGAGCTGAAACATGGAACCTAACCAAAAGATTGACTCTCAAACTCAGAACCATGCTACTGACACAAGAAAAGATCATGCTTAACATCACAAGGAGAGATGACAAGACAGCACAGTATATTAGAGAAAAAACAAGAGTCAGAGATATCATAGAATCCATTAGAAAACTCAAATGGCAATGGGCAGGCCATGTTGCAAGAATGTCAGACAACCGCTGGACATCACGACTCACAATGTGGATCCCCAGAGATCATATGCTAAATTGTTGCCGGCAGAAAATAAGATGGCACGATGATTTGGACAGGTTCAGGAGATATTGGCGACGCGTTGCCCGTGATAGAGAGATCTGGCGAATCTTGGGTGAGGTCTATGTCCAATGACGGACGCTAAAATGATGATGATGATGATGATGATGATGATGATGATGATGAAGTCTAGAAAAAACAAGTGGGGCGTTCAATTTACAATGAAAGTTTATGCTAAATTGGTCCCTTAGTTTTTGAATGGCAGCGTTCACGCTTGTTTTTTTTTTTAAATTCAGCCTTTTTTTTGTGATAACCGCCCAACAAAAGTCAAGAGTAGTAACTTATTCATTGATCACCCCCTTTTCCAATTTTCTTTTAATGGATTACCCCCAAACACGGCATGCTGCTAAAAGACCTTGGTCCTGTGACGGTTTCTATTGAGTGACTAATCAGACGCGTTTAGTATTAAATTGATTTTTTCTTTCAGGCGAAGCTTCTGGAGAAATCTCTGAAAAGAGTTTACGGATTTGCTGTCAGATGAGCTTTTGCTCTACTGAGGCAAATATTTGCATAAGCGCTTTCATCGTTAAGTAAGTGTTTTCATAGACCCACTAATTAAATCTGCCGAACGATTCGTTATCATGCGCTCAAAGAATCGGAATGCTTGCACACACACACACACACCCCATTCCGAGTGCTGACACAACACCTGACCTAACTATTTATGAAGTTGTTATATAGATATAAACAATAATGGGATACAACAATCACGCCCACTCTCATTTTACGTCGGAAATAATTCTGTAGACAGCTAGGAAAGATATACCATCATCATCATCATCAGCAGCAGCAATCATGAGTTCACTGCCACGTCTTACCGGCAAACCTTTCTATCTTATCTCACCATCTTATGTATATATACATATACATATACATATATATACACACTCACACATATATATATATACCCACACACGCATATTTTTCTTAAACTATATATGTGTGTTTGTATATGTACATATATATGTGTATATATGTGTGTGTATATGTATATCTATATATCTATATATGTGTGTATATATATATATATATATATAGAGAGAGAGAGAGAGAGAGAGAGTAAAAAGTTTTGAGAGGTCCAACCAAAAAAAGTGAATATTTTAAAAAATAGAAAGCTCCGCAAATTTATTAGATTTAAGTATTATTTTTTATTACTACTTACTTATTTTTTATTACTACACGTGTTTCGGATATTAAAAGCTTCTTCAGGTAATTCTTTTTTTTAAAAGTACTTTAGAAAAATTGAAAAAGTTCTGTTTTTTTGTTGGGAGTTCTGAATTCTTAACCGTGTATGTTCATATATGTATGTATGTATGTATGTATGGTTGCTCCCTGCTGAACGGGTGGTTTGTAAGTCACATCTCTTCGCGAGATGAAGTTATGTGTCGGGCCTGTGCTGCTACTACCACTGTGTAATATCGTCAGTCATTTTTTAGGGACTGGGAGATGTCTCAAATACTTTGGCCCTGTTGGGTTGGTTTTTGTGGTTTTATAGCCTTGAAATTTTGCTATTTATATACACACACTGGTATAGAGGGGAATATTTTAATTTCATAGTTTTTGGTGTTCTTATGGTCTGTTTAATGATGGTTTGTATTAGATTTTGCACTTTTGCTGCAAGCAGGAACTACAAGAAAAGAACGTACAATGACAAACCACATTCTGGTGATACAGGCCATACACCACATCGACCAACAGTAGTAGAAAAAAAAGAACTATTTTTTAGCGAACGCAAATTAGGTAAGAGAATTAACCTAAGTGATCAAAACCCCAAAATAATTAACCTGTCATCATACAAATTAACCAATGATCAAATAAATGTACTTAAATTAGGCCTTAAATTCTGTCCAACCCCCAAAAGTAATTTAACTGAATTAAAAGGAAACCTTAAAGAATTCAAACGTAAATTTAGATTAAAAGAAATGTTCCTTGACTCCTATAACAGGGACGACTCCCTAGTAAAAAACAAATCTAAATTCTGTCATCACAAGGGAAGAAATAAAGACCTAGACACCTACTTCGAAAAACTATGGAATCTAGAGTTAGAAGAAAAATAAAATGTACGTAATAATCTCTCATCCAAACAGAAACAAGTTTTGAAAGATATCCAAGATAATAAGAATATCATCATAAAGGAAGCCGATAATGGGAGTGTGGTAGTTACCATGGACAGAAAGTATTATCGAAATAAAATCCAAGAAATGCTAAACGATCAATCTAACTATCGACCAATAGATGAGAAGATAGATAAAAAAACAGTATCTCAAATTAACAAGTTCTGCTCCAAATATGATAACAAATTAACAAAAAAGGAAAAAGATTACTTAATTAATTTTGATTAAAAAAATAGCAATTTTTACGGTCTACCAAAAATCCATAAGTCAGAAGAAGTTAAAAATGCAACTTAGACACAAAAGCGGAATACATCCAAATTCAAAACCCCCAAAACATTACATTTAGACCAATAATAGCAGGCCCAGCATGCGCTACAAATAGGTTAAGCAACCTAACAGACATACTCCTACAACCCTTCCTAGGAAAAGTAAAAGGTTTTGCCAGGGACGTCATACAACCTTTAAACTTCATACACAACCAAATTGATCTTGAAACACTTTTAACAACATTCGATGTTACCAGCCTATACAGCAACATACACCACGACCTAGGTAAGCAGACCATCTCATACTGGATTAAAAAACATGCCGACATATATATATCCAAGATTTAACGAAGAGTTCATCACTGATAGCATAGATTTAATCCTAAGAAATAACTCATTTCAATTTAATAATAATAACTACATTCAAATTCTGGGAACTGCGATGGGAACTAAAATGGCACCAGCATAGGCCACCCTCACTTTAGCATACTTAGAAGAAACCTTATATGAAAACATAGAACTAAAATACGGTAGCGAAATGAAAATTAATTTCATAAAATCATGGAAGAGATACCTAGATGATTGTTTTATCTTCTGGAAATGTTCATGGGGCAGTATCAATGATATCTTCCTCATGTTACAGAATTTACACCCAAACATAAAATTCACCGTAGAACATAGCTTTAGTAATTCCCTTTTTGGTCATCCTAATTAAAAATGAGAATGGTAAAATCATTACAGACATGCACCGCGAACCCACGGACACCCAACAATATCTTCACTTCAAAAGCCATCACCTAAAAAACTGTATAAAATCCATCCCGTACTCCTTAGCACGTAGGATCTGTACCATTGTCACTGACAAAAATCTTTAAAAAATCCGCTTAGAAGAACTTCGTCAAACCTTATGACAGAGAGGGCATCCCATATATTTAGTAAACAAGGGGACAGAACTAGCTGAACAAATTCCACTAACAGAATTAAGGAACTCCATAAAACGACAGCAGAGACCAACCCCTAGCATTCGTATCTACTCACAACATACGCAACACAGAATTATTCCCTGAAATATATCAAAACCTAAATTAACTCAAAAGAAATGATAAGATGAAACAAAACTAATTAAAAGCAAACGTCAAACTACAAATTTGAAACAAATTCTAACATCGGCCCAATTTGGAGATCATATCGTACAAGGGGTCTCAAAATGTAACAACAAGAAATGTGGTATATGTAATATACTAATTGAAGGGAAATCCTATTTATTCAAAAACACAACAAATCCTTTCGAAATAAAAAGAAACTTAACATGCAATTCAAAAAATGCACAAACTGCAATGAAAATTATATAGGCTGCACACAAGCATTGAATAACAGCGGCACTGCACAAGAGCAATATTAAAATCCCTGATAACATACACCTTCATGTTTCCAAACATATTTTCCAATGCGGCAGAGGACACTTTAAAATAATGCCGATTTATCAAACAGATAATTAC
>VCCN01002796.1:914219-924458 GCA_006491835.1 Architeuthis dux | reverse complement strand
GGGGGGGGGTGAAACCATCCAGTGTACTGCTGTCTCTAACTTTTTGACACTTTAGTATCATGAACAATAGTGTTATTAATGTAAACACTATTGTTCATGATACTAAAGTGTCAACAAATTAGAGACAGCAGTACACTGGATAGTTTCACCCCCCACTTGTAGAAATGGACCGAGCCAGATGACTTGTGCGTGACGTTAATAGGTAAAGAGGTAGTATAGCTGTGGCTTCTAAGGGACGTGGACAGATTTAACACCATTTGACCACAGAATGATTGTTGGGGCCAAAAAGATGGGGCACCCTATCTTCAAGATGGCAACGGCCCTAGGTTTTTTCTCGGGCAACAGTAGCAAGGAAATACATGGGATATGTGAATTCCAGATAGACATTAGTGGCATGTGAAAACTGCGGGTGCCCATAGGTGATGCAAGAACGGGGCCGCCAGCAACTGACAAGGATGGTAATCACTCAACAAATGGGAACATTGCATCCCAATTCAACGCTGGTGGTGGTCAACCCATCAGTGTTCACTGCATTCCATGGGGTTTCGTAGTCATCGACCAACATAGGTATCATTATTGACACCACAACTTCAGTTACTGTGCCTCACCTGGGCCAGAGAAGAGTGCTGTGTCGCCTGGTCAGACGAATCACATTCCCAGCTCTTTCGGGCAGATGGTAGAGTTTGTGTATAGAGGAGTCAACATGAAGCTATGGATACAGCCTGTCAGCAGGGTGTTGGCTCTGTAATGGTGTGGGGTGTGTTCTGTTGGAGTTTGTAAGGACTACTACTGAAACTGGAGGGTCTTGACAGATGTGAGATACACAGATCTTGTTGCAGACCATTTGCAACCCTTTATGCTCGCCATGTTCCCGGTGGTGATGGTGTGTTCCATCAAGATGACGCAACCCCCACATCATGTGTGGGTGATACAAAACTGGTCCTAGGAACACTCACCTGACTTCTAAGTACTCCATTGGCACCCTGCGCTCACCAGATTCAAACTCCATTGAGCATGTATAGGACATGTTGTAGACCTCACTTAATTCCCAGCAGCTACACCCAACAGTTATGGACAGCCTCAAAATGTGCCTGGAGATATATATATATATATTATATATATACACATACCGACGCAACAACTCAAGCACCTTGTAGCCTCCATGCCGTGTAGCCTCCGTTAATCAGGCAAAGGGAAAAGCTACACGTTATTAGAGAGAGGTCTCTAATTTTTGGCACTTCAGTTCATCTCATGTTCATTGGCAGAGATACATAACAAAAGTTCCCACAAAGTGCAGCATAAAAACCTGATCAATAATAATTCTTTGAACTACTTTGCCTGAAGTAAAAAAAAAAAAGTCACTAACTAGAACAGCATTTGATTGAACAAAATGACCACATCAGTTTATTGTGCAGCATACTCTTAATGAAGGCATAAGAAAAACATTTAAGTAACTGTTTTTAAAAATTAAAACTTTAAATGAAAATGTTATATTCAAATTATTTTTAGTTTTCAGTTCATTTAAATTAAAAATTTTTAAAATCATTTAGAAAGAAACTTGTTTCAAAGAAATGTTGTTGCGATGAAACATGAAATGGTTTGAATGTCTTTTTAATATGGATTGAATGTAGATTTTTCCTCAGCCATTTCTATACTATTAGGCTCTTGAGAATATTGGTACAAATACCAGTGATACGACTCGTATATATGTTGATGTGTCAAAAAAATGTTAAACTAACACGAAAAAGGAAAAAAAAATAATTCACTATATTACTCAACATTAACTACTTAATTTTCTAGTGGTTTTTACCCGCTGCAATATATCAAAGGAAATTTACCACAATCAAACCATACTTGGTGCCTTTATCTGTAAATTTCAGCAGTCAGTCAATCTGTATTACTCTCTCTCAATTTCTCTCACACACTGAATTTTTTTTTCAGTTTATTTCCTTGCTGCCAGTAATGTTCTGTAACTGGATAGAATGTTAGAGAGAAGCAAATAAATGCTACATCATCCTCAAAAGGTACCTGGAAAAATTTGTTGGTTGACTTGACCATCGATCTGATGGTGACTGTGGCTGTGCAGAGATCTGTATAGCAACCCATGCATGAATGTTTTTTAACAAGGGAGGGTCATTGCACAGGGATGATCCCACTCTCGGCCTCTAAGGTGATCTTCCAGTGGTACGACAAGGTGTCACCACTGGCAGCCTTTTTGGATACAGGAGTTGCCAGAAAAGAGGCAGAGTTTACTACCAGTCTGCCTTTGGGGCCCCACTCCTTGTTTGCTTTCCTGTCAGAGTGAGCTTTTCTTAGCTAGACTGCCTTACAGGGCTAAAGGGCTCCAACTGCCCTGCTATTTACCCATAACTGGAGGGAGAAGTTGATTCATGCCTTTGCCAACATAATTAATGCTAAGTGAACGTATACAGCCTCAGCCGAAACTCAAACCGACAATTCAGTTTCCCATACAGGTAACCCTTATGCCACTTCGCACCTCCTTACCTGGAAATATTTACAGCTTTTTGTATAACCTTGACACTAAAATAATCAAAGATATGATTAGATCTGTGAGGTGGTAAACATCTGTCACTTATAAATTATCTACCCTATATCTCAAAACACCTACACACACCAAATTTCAAGGAATAGAATCTAATATAATGAAATTGCAGCTGGTACTTCAAGACTTCTTTCACAGACGACACTCACTGACAGTCAAAAGTAACTATAAACTATTTTATTTTACAACAATTCTGTGAATTGAATAGAAAAAAAAAGAAATGAACCAAATGGTCAAAGGGGGATAATTTTAATCAGGAGTTATTTCCTTTGACATTCAATGAATTTGAGAGTTAAAATCCTCTCGCTATCCTATTAAGTGACAATCTCTCAAACATTAGCATAATGGTATAAATTACTTCAATTCCTTTTAAGATACATCCTAACAAACACACCAACTTTTATAAGTATAGTTTGAAAAAGAAATTAGCCAGGATTGCCTATGAGTAACATTTAATAATTAAAAACTAATCAATAAACATGGCAATCATGTAAAAAAAACAAAAAAACAGAACACTACATAAAGGAAGTACATTTGACAGGGTTATTAAAAGGAACTACATAACAAAAGAATACAGTGAAAATTGAACAAAAACCAACATTAAATCAAAACATTTATCAAGATTTTGGTAATTGATTTCAGTTTTTTAAAATTAAACACCAGCTGTATTTTCAAAGAAATCATCAGCTATAGGCATTAATTTGAGAAGTTCGAAGATATATACTTTCTATAATTAAGAAAAAATTGTAACAACAAATTTAAGATACGGTTAGAAAAATTAATAACTGTATAATAACCTTTGGCATTAACTCTAGTATTAGTATGATTTTACTGAAACCAACAAACTATTTCCTTTTGCCAAAATGTCAAGAAACTATTTCTTTGATATTAAATCATAATCTACTTATATAATTCACCACATGATTGGCTATATTTCCAGTCTGTAACATTTGTCAAGGGTTATAACGATTAAATGTTAATTAAACAGTAATCTCCTTACTTAATTATTCTTTTTATCTTTTGAAAATGCATGAAGAAATCTGGGTTCATTCTGGTTGAACATAAACAAGAAAATGTAGAGCAACATAATGTTTTTGATACTTTTTAAGAACAGTGCAATTACAAAATTATTTAAATAATGCAATTATTTTTGGACAGCATGGATAAACTAATAGTTAAATAAATGATCAGTTAACATGTTGTGTAATTCTTCAGATGCTTCTGACGTCATGGAAATGTCATCGGCGAATCTTAAGTATTCTCCATCTATGTTTATTACCATTCCCTCCCAATCAGTAACTGATCTAAATAGGGAAAGTAAAAGTAGTCTTAAAGATAAACAGAACAAAGACAAAAGTAATGTTCAACGATAAAGTCCCCAAAAAGGTCATAAAGATAGGAGAGGCTCTAGAAGAGGTTGATGAATACATCTACCTAGGACAGGTAATAAAGTTAGAAAAAGACCACAACAACGAAACAAAACGACGCATAACAATAGGTTGGAAAGCATTCGGCATGAATAAAGATATTTTGAAGAGCACATTGCCAATGTGCTTAAAGCGTAAAGTATACAATGGTTGCATAATACCAGCTATGACTTACGGATGTGAAACATGGAAATTAACAAAATGAGCTGAAAACCAACTTAGAATAGCACAGAGAGTCATGGAAAGAGCAATGCTAGCAATAACTCTAAAAAAATAGAAAAAAGTTCAACATGGATCAGAGGGAGGACTAGAGTGAAGGATATTATACAATTAAGCAGCAAAAATGGAGATGGGCTGGTCACCTAGCAAGAAGAGTTGACAATAGATTGGTGCATATGGGACAGTAAATGCAGTAGGAACAGACCAGACACAAGATGGAGAGACGAGATAGAAAAGTTTGCTGGTAAGACATGGCAAAGGTTAGCACAATCTAGATCGTCGTGGAAGGAGATGGGAAAGGCCTTTGTCCAGCAGTGGACCTTTAACGGCTGATGATGAGATAAATGAAGTATTAAAATTTGAAAAGTAGGTCAATATTAAAATACAAATAACTTGCCCAAAATAGACAGCTTTTTAGATTTATTAAAATTGATATCTGAGAAATTTGTAAGATCAAGTTTCAAATTGAGGTTTATAGTTACTTGATAACACTCAGTAACTCTAGTATTATGTATATAGTAAAGTAAATAAATAATATTTATATCAAATCTCTTTTTATTTTTGAACTTAGTACTCAGGAATTCGGGGATTTGAAATGAAATTAAGATTTGTTTATTTTGAATTTTTCATCAAGCAAAATGGAAGCTAATATCCTATAATTTGTTTCAGTAATGTAGTTCTGTAAATTTAAAGCAAGTTAAAAAAAAGCAGTAAATAAAGCAGCTAGTTATGGTTGACAGTGGACCTGGATCCTATTACTGGATACTCCATTAACTCTTAAATTCATACTAGGGAATTTAAATCTCAAATTGATAAAAGTTACTTCCCTTCCACTTTTTGGTAATTTAAAAAATTTTCTTTAACCCTTTATGCGCCAAGTTTTTGAGGACAATTTTGTAAATTTGACTTGGTGTCTTTTGAAGGGCTATAGAGGGAGAATGGTTTGTGATAGAAGGTTGCTATACAAAAATGAAATGATCATTATAGCACAAGGTTTATGTTGGAAAAAGATATCTAATTTGTATATGATGATGTCATCAGGTGGCAGCCATCTCAGATTTTAGAATTTTTAATACAACTTTCTTATCATTTTACAAAAAAAACACTGCATTTTTTACCTCAAAATTATGGCAAGAATCTGAATAAAACGACCACAGTATTTTACTTTAGAATTATGCCAATATATGTGCATCACCAATTGTTTATATGCCCAGCAGATTTCTAGCCATATTTTCTTATATATCATCTACTGACGGAGATCACTGAATTTCAATGACATTTTATAGAACGGTGGGCAATGGAAGAAGTGATTAAATTTGGAGGCGGATAAATGCACAATTACTTCCCCTGACAATAGCGGTGGCAGAGGTATGCGCTCTTTGAGTGCTTTCTAGTTTCATTAATGTTTTCCTTTTTAAATTTTTTCAATGAATATTTTTGTTTTAGACTTATTTTTAACTATGTTTATTTAAACACAGTTTCATATTTGATATGTGCTAATTTTATGAAGAAAAATCTTTTGGTTTTATCAACTGAATTTTCTAAATTTAAAATAACTTATGATTAATCCCCATTTCACCGTTAAGTGATTTTTTTTCCTGAAAATTTCTATTATTCTTAATTCTATTCATTGAAGAGTTACACTGTCAATTACAAGTGGTTACAAGCAGACTATGAATTTAAGAGTTAACCATTTTCGTAACAATTTATAAATAACAGAACTATAGTAAAATAAGATAAGCATACAAAGTAGAAATGAAAGAAAAAAAGATTACCTGCACCATAGTAATTATATGGCAGGGATTGAGCACCCATATCATTTGTCGAGAGGCCAACTTAAATCCAAGTTCAGTGCCAAAGACCAAACAGTGCAGGACAAGTAAAATCCGTTTTGAGGCAGAGCTTCGCTCAGTCAGTTTGGTCAGCTTATCTGGAATCACAATCTGTCGGTAGCCATGACTGATGAACTTAATAGAGAGCAATGTGGCAACGAGACTCTCGGCAACTCGCTGGAAGACACTTAAGAATTTCACACATTCTTGACCACCATTTCCAGGAAGGCTGTAATCCACACCAGCATAAGTCCAACCAAGCATTTTGAGAGATTTTTTAGGCTTTGAGGTAATAAGTGTCTGAAAAAATAAATAAGATATTAGATAAATATTAAGGGTTAATATCATGACAATATTTTTAACTACAGGAACTCCGATTAATGTTGTTTCATTATAAAGCCATTGAGAAAAAAAAAGATATGAATGTATGATAATATAAAATATTGTAGGTGGATTTGCAAATTAAGTGATTTTTCTGACTAGACAAAAGTTAGTCACAATAAATAACCCCTATTTATATAATTGTGTCAGGTAAAATCAGTTTCACTTAACCATGCTTCAGTTAAAGACGTGGTTTTCAGGAACCTAACCATAACGTTAATCGGGGGGGTTCCTGTACTCACCGTACTTGGAGAGAGATAAAAAATCTTTTAGAAAAAGCTACTAACTTATTACTGGAATTAAAAAGTATGAGTTATGAGGATAGGCTAAAAATGTTAGGATTAACATCATTAGAAAATAGGAGAAATCAGAGAGACTTAATAGAAATGTTTAAGATTATGCATGGTTTAAAAGTAGTAAACCCTGACGTATTTGTTACTAGAAGGGGTACAAGGGACTGAGAGGACACACATATACGGTAAAAGCAAATAGAAGTAGATTGAATATCAGAAAATTCTTTATTAGCAATAGAGTGGTAGGACTTTGGAATAGATTACTGGAATATGTAGTGCTATCAACAGATGTAAATGATTTTAAGAAGAATTATGATGTTCATTACACCACCACAAAGGTTTAAGGCCCTAGACATTGTGTAAATATGATTGTTATGTGTGCTTGTATATACAAATTGTATACTTTTTTTCACACTAAAATAAAATGTAAATGCAAAATGTTATAGAAATGAGAGGGTTTCTATGTACAACATTATGGAAAAGCATATTATAGCTTCACAGAAATAAAACCAACATATGCATCTATATATACCTGTAGATATTCAATATAAATATATAAAAACAAGAACACTTTTAAATACAGTGGTGGCATTATCAAATAATTCTAATGTGACAAAAACAAACTTGACAAAATCAAATACAGATATCCCTGGTTTTTGAAAGTTTGCTTTATATCCATTTTTCACTTTATGTGTTCAGCATTTGTTTTGCAATGAGCCATTATAGAGGCAGTGGGCACCCTCTGCCTCTCTCTCTCCTACACCCCAGTCTCCTTTACCTACCGCCAACAAATAAGCCTAACATACTAACATCACCACCAATGATCATCGGTCCGAGAATGTTAATTTATATGGGAAAAGGTTTTGAACAAATTCCATAAACACAACTGGCATATCTTCAGCTTTAACCAGTGTTCAATTTCATGTAAAGAATCAGACAATGTTATTCAAACCTCAAAATATTTATTTTTTTAAACAAGTAGTAAAACAGGTCTGGTTAGGCACTAATTAGAAAACATCATGGTGACTTGTAACACCCTGTTTTTTTCTTTCTTGATTTTAGAAAATATTTCTTTAACAAGCAATATCATTGTTCTGTGGTTTGTCATGACTGACAAATATATTGAGAACAACATGCCACATCAGCCATTAAGCGAATCACTGTAGTATGTCTGGTAGCACTGACAATTATACAAGAGTCTAAAAAGACACCAATTTATTTATTTTTTTTTTTTAAAAGAAAAAGATTTTAAATTTTAAAATTCTTTAAAAGAGATTTTGAAATATTTCTGTGATCCCTAATAATCTTCATGGGACCTCGGAGGTGTCCTAACCTCAACTTGGAGAAGCCCTGGTTTATAAATCATTGTTTACTAAATAAATAATAAAAAATTACTGTCAAATTCTTTTGACCTGATTCTCCCTACTGGAAAATAGAAAGGGGGGTGCATGCGTATGTCTGCTACTATTTCATTTTAAAAAAGCATTTTTTTCCAAAAATCAAAAGAACAATTTTTAGAAAGTGTCTACAAGGTTTACACATACAAATTTGCAAGGTTCTAGGCCAAATGGTGTGTACGGTGGCGCTGACACAAGATTTTAAAAAAACTAAAAGATTTCGTCAAAACAATGGTTTTTAGAAGATGTTTAGTGGAGGACTCATACAAATACAAGATTCTTTTTAAAAGTTAAATAAAAAAAAAAATCTTTTAATTTTCATTAAAATATATTTTTTTTTAATTTCCAAAGAAACGTTTTTAGAAGATGTCTAGTGGAGTACTTCTGCGGATTAGAATCTTTCAGGCCAGTAGCACTGACAACAAAAACAACCGAGTTAAAAGAGAAGAACACCTTGCCATTTGTTTTAGGGTTGATGATCATGGCTACAGGTGATTTAATAGGCAGAACTGAGTAATACAAGAAGCTAAGGGCAAAGTGTTTAAACAATCAAGAATAAGATATTACTTGATAATTTAACACATAAAACTAGTTTTAGTAAAAAGTACACAACTTAAAGTAAAATACTGACTATACATCAACGTTGGTTAAATGTATGTCATAGTGTGGTTTTCAACACAGTGTGGCTTTCACTGCTCAACAAGGACATGACATGGAATTCTTTGTTCAACTTTGTTAAAAACAATTGCAACCTGTTACAAGTTTTGCAACTAACATTTTTTTTTTAAAATTTGTTTTCTACCATTTTATATTTGGCCCACCACAAAAAGAGTCCTCTTTACAGATAGTACATCTGAAGAAGGCTATAGAATGGATCAGCCGAAATGTTGCGGGAACAACAAAAAGAAGGAGTTCAATTATCTGAAAAAACTCTTTGAATGTTAAAGTGAAATATCTTTCACTTATGAATTAATCATGTAATATTTTGTTTGCAAAGAAAACTAGAAGTCCCCGAGTGACATGGTTTGAATTTTTGTTTGCTTATAAGATTAAAGTACAGTCCATACTATCGTCTTACCAACTGTTTAAAAACACTGTAGTTACAATGTAAATATATTGTAAAGAATATGAAAAGATTCTATTTTTTCTCATTCTTTATATACACATACAGTCTGGAAAGCTTTGCAGCTTTAAACACTGAAAATTTTTTCCGTTTTATTAATATATAAGTTTTGTAGTCTTAAAGCATTTAAGATGTTACTACGGAAATTTTAACTAAAGATCTTACATACAGAAATTGTTTATTTCTGTTTATTCTTTTAGTATATTAGTTTGCTAGATAATGAAGGTTTGTTTATATCTGGTATTCATGTCACATCTGGATTAAGCACTATCAGTTTTTTGGGTTTTTTTCAGAATAAAAAGAATAGGTCTGTTTAGTCACTCAATAGAAATTACATTGCAAACTGAACACCCTTTATAAAAAATTTTAAAAAGTATTAGGGGGAGAATTTTAAAAAAAACCCAAAAAACAAACGTTTTTCCTAGACTCATTGTGAGTAAATGTTGAAATTTTCAGCCATTGGTGTGGCCTGTATGCATGATACATACATAAACTGAAGTTTTGGTTGGTTGGTTTTGCTAACATGACTAATTTTCTAATCAAACAGAACAGACATTCGCATCTTTTTTTCTTTTTTTATAAATTTTAAGAGCAAAGACTTACCTAACATCTAATCTGTATGTCCAACTCACACTTAGTACATGTTTATGCCAAGTGTCAGAGGATGTCTACAGTCAGCTATTTATAAAGAAAAATGATCACATAATTAAAAGACCAAAGTTGAAATTTCAGTTTTAGTTTTAGCTTAGAAATAATATCAACCTAAGGTCAGGCTTCATTATGTTTTACATTTGAAACTAGTTGACACAATCTTTCCTGCTCCCCGATGTCTTTTGGGTATATACAAGTTCCTATTTTACATTTATTGTGTCAGTTCATTCTTGTTGTTATACATTATGGACTTTCATGAACATTTTCACAGTTGTATTTCCATCTAAAAGTTGACCCTTTAAAAGATGGAGATGCTTAGTCTTTCTCCTCTCTCCTAAAATGTCTGAGGGAGT
>VCCN01002796.1:863143-888184 GCA_006491835.1 Architeuthis dux | reverse complement strand
CCCTCCCCCCATTAAAGATTTGTGTTGCCAACCCAAATGTTTATGACTACTTTTTGGCTTTTTTATTATTCGTTGTAATTTTAACAACCCCCTGTTAAAATATTACACCATGGGGAACAGAATTTGTTATTCAATACTCAACTATTTAGAACCGAACATGCTTTTTGATATATTTGTTTTTAATTTTTTTTAAAGATTTAACTGTGTGCAAATAAACATCTCACATTGAAAAGATCCCTTTTCAACTAAACTGATAACTTTAATAAAAACTCAAATATATTTCAATTGATAGTTTTTAATTTTCTTCTAGTATCAAGAATCTTCCAGGAAGCAAACAAAAATCTTTTTTTTCTAGCTCTACCCTTCCTGGCAAGTTTTATTTCCAGATTTTAAAGATCAAAATTAAAAAAATGGAATTACTGTTTAAGAGGGTTAACAAAAAAAATGTACAAATCTAAAGTAGATGCTTTTAGTGTTGGATTTCAGAACAATGTGTGACTATGGTTCTGTTTTGTATTAGCATACAAAGCAGAAGGAATAGCAAGTGTACTTTCTCTTTTTTCGTCTTTCTTTTTATCACTAACCAAATCCTACAAGTAAATTTGATCCTCATCTAATGGAAAAATAAAATCGATCCAATGCATATTTTTAACACTTTTCTTTTATGAAAAACCATTAATGTTATCAAAGTTTCAGAAGATGCTTTAACAAACAAAAACACCAGAAGATTTTGACACACATAATAAAAAAGATCAAAGAATAAAACAGACTTTATTCAGTTAATTTTAATGCATAAAATGATGATCAATGATTTCCATTAAAAAGAAATTTGATAAAAAGTTTTATGAAATAAAATTTAATAATTAAAAACTAGAGGGAATAAAGATGTGGATTTACTTGAAATCATTAACAATTTAATGGTTTGCTTGCAATATTTCTGAAAATAAATTTGTTTAAAAATAGTTTGAGGAAATATTAACAGAAAATTCGAGTCCCCCATTCTAAAATTCAGACAGATTTTTAGTTTTTTATATCATTGCTGAGAATGGATAACTAACTGGTGTCCATTTAAACAAGTAAAATATACATTACTAACCGTATACCCAGGGGCAAGGCTCGAAATTAACGTTGTCCCGGGGATGGTAAAAGGTGTTTGGAAAGAAAGTGATTTAAAAAATGATTTATGAAATCACTTTGAATTTGGTGAGGATTGTTCTTGACGTTTTGTTATGGTAGAAAAACAAAGTCAACTCCAGGTTTGGACTGGAGTTTGACAATTATTTATTTCCTCAACATTTTAATGGTATTTTTATGATGCTTCTAACAACTATAGATGATAATAAAGTAAAGAAACAACATTTTGATTTCGGGACAGTTTACATTTCCTTCAAGACAGTTAAAATTGTTTTTCGGGACAGTGGTGAAAAAAATTAGTCTGGAACCCTGCCTAGGGGGTGGAAATCTAAAGCACTGTAGTATCTGAAAAACTAGAGCATTGTCTTCATTTGGGTATACAATGAAACAGTAGCAGTAGTAGTTATATAACCAGCAGCCCAAATCAGTGAACACATACACAAACACACACAGCCATTCTCCTTTAGTGAATATTTTTATGTTTCAGTTACTATCCTTTTGCATACCCCTACCCACTTCTCACTCTCTCCCCACCCACCGAGTTCAATTCCACCTCATTTTACTTTCTTGCCAGTCTTTTCGCTATGTACCACCAGCCTAAATCAAGTCAGTGAACACATAGAACTTGGTTGGCACCAGCCAATTGTGTTCGCATTAGCCCCTTCCACTCATTCTGTGACAGAGACATTGACAAATTGCAAATTATAATTTAGATTGTAATTTTTTATGAAATAAAAAAAATATTTTTTCTATTTGCTGCATAAAATATTTTTTTTATTTTGGCAATTAATGTGTCTTTAGCGCGAAAAATTCGGTGAAGAGACTTTTTTTAAAACTCTAAATAAAATGATGGATGATACATGGTAATGAATCAGATGTTCCCAACCCGGGGTACATTTGCACTGGTATATAGAGATCTAAGAGTATAACCATGGTGACGGGGTACACTACTAGTTTAACAACCTCGTTACAAAACAGCTGATAAATGCAACATTCTCCTCCCTCTTTCAGGTCACAAAATTGCATATAAACCTTATTAAAGGCGGCCCTAGAAACACAAATCAATGGCTGCGTCACCCGGCTAAAAAAAAAAAAAAAATCAAAGAGATATTCTAAGAATTATCACTGAGGATATTTCCAAAACCTTTCACACACTAACAATGGATTGAATGAAGCTATTATTAAAATCAATATAATTTTGATCCTTAATTTTGAGGGGTCACACATGCGAACCTATCAGGATGCAAAAGAGGAACAAAAATGTTGGGAAGCCTTGACTTAACGGTTCCTGGTCGATTCTTCAATCCAGCAACAAACAAAAGAGGTGAAAGTGATAAAAGTGCACCTGAACTCAGTTGTGTGTGTGTGTGTGCGTTTGTTTTCACCCATCATATCAGAAAAGCATTAATTTATTGAGTTAACTTTCGTTAATATTTTAAAACTCATGTACTCTTCGGTCGGAAATCAGATTTAATCAATGTTTATAAAGCCGATAAAGATTACAAAAACGTCAAACAAAGCTAAAAGATGGGGGAGGGGAGAGATCTGTGTGTGATTCATAATTTGTTGGGGGGGAGGGGAAGATGATTTTCTCAGTGTTTTGATAATTACTTCTTTTTTTTTTTTTTTCACAATAAATATTTAATATGAAATTTTAGCGACTAAAAAAAGTTTTGCTTATTCCTGTGTAGGCTGGTATGGTGTGACGCATAGGTCCATAATCACATCATCACGCCAGCGGACAATCGCTCTGGGGTGATGCTGCTGCGGTTTCTGTCGCATGTAGGTTTTTACGGGGTGGAGTTGCTAAACCCACGCCCAATCCTCCTCATTTACCCGGGCTTAAGTTGGGCTGCCTCGGGCTCTTACAGGGCTAATGGACAATTAAACTGTCCCGCTATAGCGCGGGGGGGGGGTGCATTTCCCAAGGGCTTTATCTAAAAAAGTTTATAACATTTAATTATATTTTAGATATAAATTCTTTGATTCACCAACATTACAAAGATCAGATTATTCAAAGGTTGCGACTGGATAATGCCAATGAAGAATTTGCTGATGCAACTGTTTAGAATGAAAATTCTTTATGTTGAAATTTAAAATGTTAAAAAGAAAAATAATACTTTCATTCCCCCCCCCCGATTGACAGTTTTGTGTGGCCCCCCTTGTGTTTGCTTTTTAAATGAGTATCTTGAAATAAAGAGAACAGTAAAATACTTGAAAATAAAAATCCATTTTATGTTTTTTCGACAATAGGAATTCAATAATTGTTTTCTTCAAAATTGTCCGATTTATGGTCAATTTTACGGTTAAATAGCAAAAAATAATTTTGAATTGACAAGGACTTCATGAAGATTCGGTTTTAGTGAAATATTGTGTTTTTGTAGGGAAATTTATTTTTCTTACTCATTGTGTGTTTTGAATGAATATGACCTTCATTTCTTCGGGAAATTTTTCATTTTTAAGAACAAAAAAAATTAAGTTTTTTAAATAAATGTATTTTAGGCATAAATTTAAAACTTGATTTTTCTCAAACTGTTCTACATACAAAGACGATCCAAAAAACCGGTTCTTGCTTTTAAAAACAGCATCCAGTGCTTCCCTATTCGCCAATCTCAATTTTTCTCAAAAACGAAAAATATTTCCGAAAAAAAAAAAAAAAAAAAAAAAATGAAGGTCATATTCATTCAAAGCACATCATGAAAATACATAAAATATATTTTCCTACAAAAACTACACTAAGCTAAATCGAATATTTACCAAGGATTTATTTCTGGATCTAAAATGAAATGTCAAAAAAAAAAAAAAAAAAAAAAAAAATTGTCAATTGTTTCTGCATCAAACTCTAAATGTCACATCTGCTTTCTTTTTCTTAAGAAAAAAAAATCATATCCAGACTAAACCATTATTAGGCCAGTAAAGTAACTAACTTAATCATTAAATTGATTTTGTTGATTAAATTTACTACGCTGCCACGCTATGTAATCATTTCTTATGATAATGTGATGAAGCAAATCTTTTCACGGATTAAAAAATAATAATAAAAACCTAGTTTATTCACACGCCTTGGTTTTTAACTTTTCAAAAGATTGGATTTTCATTCAAATTATACCATCTCCAAAAGTAAAAAGTGTCTGGAACACTAGACTAAGGTAATACATTCTAAAGTAAGTTATATTTGTGGCGTGAATAAACTAGCATTTTACCAGAACCAGATAAGTATACTTTAGTGAGTGACACATAACTTTAACCATCCGATCAGCAAAAAAAATATATAATTTACAAGACATGGAAATGAAATGCTAAAGCAAAATAGTGAATTCTAAATTACAATCACTTCATAAGTGTTTTTTTGTTAAGTGTTAAGTTCCGTTAACAAAAACAATGAGAAAAGAAACAAAAAACAACTGTGTGTGTCTCGTGTAACAAAAAACATGAGTCATAAAGAAATGAAAGTCGCTACATTTCTTTGTTTTTTTGTTAACATTTTCAATGAATTTAAAGTGTCACGAAAAACATTTAGTTTCACTTTTTTCTTCTTAAATTGGACTCGTGCTGCGATGCTGGACATCATAATTTTAGTCATTCAAAAATTTAAATAAATAATCATTTGTCTAAACTGTTTTTCATTGTTTTGAAAAGAAGGTTGGCGCGGGGGGGGGGGGGGGGTCAGTCAATAATCTTCCCATATGTTTTACTTTTAAATATAACTTTCAGATAAATTTGAAACGTTTACTTTATTTAATTAGATCATTTTTTGTTTGTTTTAATCACTAATACCTTTAATATTTACTAGAGAGAAGCTAAAATAAGCATTACTCATATAAGATCACTTCACTTGTTCACAAATTAAACAAAGAATTGAAACTACAAGAGCCCGAAAGTTCTTGCAATTTGACTAGTTTGCCAAAATTTGTCAAACAGTAATAAGAGTTTTTTTTTAAAGATGTTGATCGTTTTACATAAGAGTAAATATAAAAATACTAAATGATAAAATCTTGTTTATTTTTCGTTATTGAAATTAAAATAAACGTAAAATTCATTCATAAGTATTAAAAATTTTTTTTAAAATTCCCTCCAATCAGCCGAAGAAGAAACAATTATATTTTTACATTTAAAATCATGGGGTTTTAATTAAGGTAAAATTAATCGTTAGAATTAATCATTTAAAACAACAACAAAAAAAGAGAGATCGAAAAAAATGTTGAAACAACAACAATAAAACTAAAACATGATGGATCAGATCGGATGATGAAGATGATCAAATCTTCATCTTTTTAAAGTCTTACCTCGTCAGAATCAATCACTAGCTGACGACACAGCACAAGGTAAGCATCCACATATAGCAACGTTGCAAAAAATATATATAAATATCCGTTGCAACCTTTTTTTTCTCACTTTCTTTCAAGTTGTCATCAATGGAACCAGCTGTAGTTGGAAGCTGAAACAGAAACCTGCCCACGCCATGTTGCCATGTTTGTTATCAATCCAGCGTTGCCAACTCTTTTGAAATTTTTATATCTAAAATGGAGGCAAAAAAGAATCCAAAAATATCTAGCTGTTCCCGAAAATTATCTAAAAAATTATCCAAGATGTTGGGTCAAAAAATATCTCGATCTCAGGGCCTGAATTAAAACTTTACCAAATATCTGAAAATATCGAGATTTAGCCAAAATAATCTAAAAATATCTGAGCCTCATTAAAAAAAAAATCTAAACTGATACCCAATGCCAATATCTAAAAACAAATGGATTTGTCAAAATTTTGATATTGTGGATAAAATATGTAAAAAGATCGAGATTTTGTATAAAATATGTAAAAATATCGAGATTTTGGATAAAATATCGAAAAATATCAAGATTTTGACCAAAAATTCTAAAAATATCTGGGTCTCATTAAAAAAATTATCTAAACTGATATCTGATATCTAAAAACAATTTCTTATATCTAAACGCCACAAAAAATATCTAAATCTAGATATAAAATATCTAAGTTGACAACGCTGAAGTAGCACGATTTACCCTTTCGGCACTCACTTTTATGGGGTACCTGTTTCCACATTTGACAGGATTTTTAAATGATACCACGAGTCATTGAATCGAAAATTTAAAACGGGTTTTATATTGTGGAACTAATAAAAGTTGTACTATCCAATGCATTTGTCTTACATTTTTCTGCAAATGTGAGCACTACATCTTTTGTGTGTAATGGTAACAAACAATTCGGGGCGGTTCGCGCCGGAAGTAAACAATCGTATGAAGCTAATATATTAATACGCAGTCGTGGTTCATTCATTTTTCGGTTATAGAAGTTCTGTGAAATGAATATTTCTATAGATTATTTGAAGTAATTATTTAACTTTACTATTTCGAAGACTTAATTTAGAAAATAAGTATTTTAAGGAGCTATTTTTCTTACTTTTTAAAGGATTCCCGAAACAGAACTTGAACTCTCCCACTTTTTAACTAAAGTTGCGCTATGACAGGTTTTTTAAACCGCAATGCATATATCCATCCTGCGGCAAAAGCCGGTAAAACCGGCTAATTTCCGAACACACCCATATACAAATCATTTTGTATACTGATATTCTGTAACATGCATGTTCCTTTATCAAATACTCTCTTTTGTTTATAATTAAATGTTTATAAAGAAAAATATCTGTCTTGCTTGTATTTCTTTTGCATGATACTACTACTACTGTTTTGACTAAAAGTAAAAGAAAAGGCTATCCAAGCAATAAACATTATTAAAAATATGTTTCAAAAAGATGTTATGAACACTACTTTAGTTATTTCCAGAATCAGATGAACATTTTAGATTGAATATAAATTTCTCTACAAACAACACTTCATTTCAATAGTGACCCAAACTACTCAATTTCTACAACGATACATTTCTAGGAGAATTAATCTTACAAGTCCAACCGAACAAAACCGTTAAGAACAATACCTTATAGTACATCACATTAAAAAAAAAAAGACCATGTGTCGTATTATTCCTCGTGGGGTGACAAATTATTACCTTCATATACTGGAAATGGATATCCAAACAATAAAGTCTTCGGATGATGGGTCCCTACTCCCTGGGTTACATATGGTTGACTGAACCTGAAACAATATTTTTATTTATGCACAATACATTACAAGCATTTGGCACAAGGCCGAAAGGGAGGGGGGAGATACTGGTCTTCACTGCATTAGTCTATCTTACTCTTAACTAGTTCCATTCACGACCCATCACATTTACATTTTCCCTCTTTCACCAAAATAAATCATCTTTATTTTCCCCCTTCAGACTTCGAATCAAACTTCCCATATAAATACCACATTTACTCTATCGGATATACGCTAGAAACCCATGGTAAATGTAAAATTGTATGAGCTATATGGATGAATAGGGAAGGGATAAAACGCCCAAATTTTGAAAACAAAATGAAACTACAAAAACACTCCGAGTGCATCACTGACAACGCCATTGTCAGTAAGTAACAACTGAATGAAAATCAGTTCATAGTTACGATGTAGGGGGAGGGGTAAGTGTAAAAGAAATCCTGGATCCGCCCCAAGATTTGATCAATTCTTCCTCATACCGTGGCCTCCCCTTCAACAAAATGTCGTTGGAATTCATTGAGAACTTTTGGATATATTGCATGGACAAATATGAATGAATACATAAATGTATGAACAAAATGAAAAAATGTCTCTCAATTGAAAAAACATTCCTGGATGCCGCCACAAGATTTAACCAATTCTTCCGCCACCACTCCAGAAAATTTAATTGAGAACTCTATGTGGACATATAGTGACGATGCAGGTGAATTAACTGTAAACAAATTCCTGGATCCACCCCAAAATCACTTCTGTGGCCCAATGCCCACTCTTTCACAAAATTTCATTGAGAACTTTTGAAGACATTGTGTAGTGTGGACATATAGCTACGATGTAGGGGAGATAACTGTGCATGGATCCACCCCCAAATTTAATCACTTTTTCTATAGCCCATTCCATAAAATTTCTTTCAAATTCGTAGAGAACTTTTGGAGACATCGTGTGGACAGACAGAGAACTTTTGGAGATATTGTGTGGTGTGGACATATAGCTAATGATGTAGTAGAGGTAACTGCATGGATCCACCCACAAATTTAATCACTTTTCCTGAGCCCATTGCTCACCCTTCCATAAAATGTCATTCAAATTCATAGAGAATTTTTGGAGACATTGTGTGGACAGACAGAGAACCTTTGGAGATAGTGTGTGGTGTGGACATATACCTACGATGTAGGGGAGATAACTGTGCATGGATCCGCCTCCAAATTTAATCACTTTTTCTATAGCCCATTGCTCACCCTTCCATAACATTTCATTCAAATTCATAGAGAACTTTTGGAGATATTGTGTGGACAGACAGAGAACCTTTGGAGATAGTGTGTGGTGTGGACATATACCTACGATGTAGGGGAGATAACTGTGCATGGATCCGCCCCCAAATTTAATTACTTTTTCTATAGCCCATTGCTTACCCTTTCATTCAAATTCATAGAGAACTTTTGGAGATATCGTGTAGACAGAAGGACACGAGCTAATACATATACCTGTCCCAACTTTGCTGGCAGAGGTAAACAAGAGTTAGTATGGGTTCCATGCCCTTTTTTGCGCTAGTTTGACTGCTAAAAAGTGCTAAATTCTTTTTAAATGGCCAAAAAGACTCTAAAAGCGGTCATAAATAACCAGAAAATGGCCAAAAGTGGCCTAAATGTTTTAGGTGCAAACACACTAATTTAGCGCTATTTGCACTGCCAAACAAGAAACGTGCTGAATCTAGCACGAAACATGCTAAATCGGCAACACTGGGTGGGACCCCTACTCCAAAAACAAATGACTCAGTTGGTAAGAGAAGTAAATAACGATGGGGCTTGGATGTAAGAAGCTGAAACAATACTGCCACTAATTTAGGCCACCCTAGAGTAGTATTTCCCTATGCCACACAGTGTTGTTTTTTTTAAATTTTCCTAAACTAAAGAATATAGACTTATGGTTGTTATGAAAATATGATTTACCTCTGCCAACTAAGTTGGAAGAGGTATATGTGTTAACTCATGTCTGTCCGTCTTTCTGTCTGTCCACACAATACCTCCAAAAGTTCTCAATGACATTTTGTGGAATGGTGAGTCATAGGCTAAGGAAGAATTGATTCCATTTTGTGGTAGATCCAGGAATTCTTTACAGTTACCTCCCCTTTATCGTAGCTATATGTCCGCACAATATCTCCAAAAATTCTCAATGAATTTCAATGGCATTTTGTAGAAGGGTTAGGCCATGGGCTAAGGAAGAATTGATTAAATTTGGGGGCAATCCTGGAATTTTGTTACAGTTACCTCCCCTGGATCGTAGCTATATATGAACTGATTTTCATTCAGTTTTTAGTGACAATGGCATTGGCAGAGGTATGTGCTCTCTGAGTCTAGACAGTTGACTTTGGGGTCAACCTCAGCATCTCGAGTTTGCCACGCTTTTAGATAATCACCAGTCAGTAAGAATCAACTCGTGGAACAATTTTATTATTAAACATTTATAAAATGACTAGTTATAAGAAAACTATTGCGGCGACCCAAGAAGTAGAGAGAATGCATCAATGAGGGAAAGTTTTTAGTACCACTGCAGCTAAGATATGCCATTCAAAGAATGTCATCCACAGAATTTTGGTTAATTTGAAAGAAAAAAAGTGACCATCCACTAAAACGGGTCGACAACCTTTTTGCCTCTGCGGGCTGGGTCATACATTAATGAGTAGTCTGCGAGCCAGATAAATGTCATAAAAATAATCTGGATCAAGATTCGGGGACCTATCGTATTCCTTTGGTCCAGATCGAAATGCAGCTTCTGTGGCATTTAGTTAAGATCAAAGTATTATCTGTTCTTCTTACGTAAATGAAATATAGAAATGTTGTTCTAGATTTTTTGACAAAAACAAAGGTTTTTATGAATTTTAGTTATGTCAAAATCTCACTATTAATTAAAAACACTCAAAGAGACAAATCAAATGACACATTGTTCAGTGACTGCAATAAATAAAGTCTATAACAACTTTTTTTTGTCAATTTTGTCAGTGAAATAAAAATAATATTCATTCAAAAACATCAAATTATATCACATAATTTCAGATAGCGGGTCTTTTTAAAATTTTAATTTTAAAGTATGGAAGCCAAAAAAAGAAAAAGATTAAGTTGCATATTCTTTTTCTCGCCAACTAGAAACTCAATTCTTGTTATTACGAAACTTTGAAGATTGACATATGGGAATTATTTACATACATCTAGTTATATTTTGCCTCAAATCAATGAATAACACATGCTAGAAAATCATTTGTGCAAGGGGGCCAATTAGTAATCAAAGAACTCAATTTAGTAGCAATTTATTTCCATCAAGGCATCATTTGAATCTATAAAAAAGATACAAAGAATCTTTAAAACATAAAAAGTATGATCATGATACATTGAATGGTAATAAAGTAAATGTAGCAGCCACTTTATTAAAATACGAAAATATGGTTTTGAACATCGGGCTGGTTTTGTCACCATGATCAAACCAGCCTGAATGCTATGAAATATGAAACAAAACATATTCCTCTTTTTCGTGACGTCAGCAGCTCCCAATAAAATACAGTGCACCCTTGCCTCATCGCTCAGTTGCCCCCTGGCGTTTTTACCACCCAGAGAACAGCCCATGTGTACTACACACACGTAAATCTCTTCCTTCTTTTCATCTCAGCATTTCTTAAAATACAGTCTTTGTTTCTTAAATTCTTTGGTCACTCCAAATACATTTCTTTTCACCCAGGCTAGAAATAAAGGCCTCAAATATAGGTCCCCGAGATTACCATGACCAGAGATAACTTTTATAGTTTCGACACATCAGGTTAGAGGCTAAATGCCTTAAAATATTCTTCCTGATAAGAAATTCCTCTTTCTACGCCAGTTTAGTTTCCTTTCTGTCATTTACCTTTTTTCTAAACTGATTTCCTTGTCTTGATCGCAAATTATCAAGGTTCGATTATAATCATTAATTTTCCGGGTTTGACTATAACCCATTCAACATCAAGACAAATCAATTTCAGTACATAAAACTACAAGTGGTAGAAATACTTCTTTATCCTTACTCTTCATTTGTACAATCAATCTTTAAACCTCTCTATACATTTTACCCTTTTCACCTAAATGTATGTACCTTTTTAAATGTATTGTTTTATTAAACGTCATGTCAATTTGTACTTTTGTATTTTGTCTTTCTTATCCATTTTCTTGTGTCTTTCCCCACTTGTTTTTTAACCTTTTCAAAATGGACGCCCGTACTAGTATTTTGTAGGATTTTATAGGATCTTGTTCTTTACATTTTGGATAATGTGCAAAATTTCCTTTTTGAAGCTGGCATTCCCACAATTGCAGCTTTCTTTCAAAAGCCGCGACATGACCATACAGCTCATGTACCAGCTAATATTCAAATGAGGTGTAACATCCACATCACGAAAATGTGAAGCATCCTCATTTTAGCTTTGGAGAAATATTGCCACTTCTTCATGCAATGCAAATACCATTTCCAGCATTGATCCTTGGCTAAGCCAATGTACATTGCAGAAATAAGCCAGCTCCCCACATTCTGCTTCCATATCCAACAAAAACTGCTGGAATTGGCAGTGATTTAATCCACGAGATATGATCAAAATCACTGCCTTCACAGCGATGTCCATAACATGCTTTAATTTCAAAGACTTGGCACATAATGCCTCCTGATGGATAATGCAATGAATTTTAAACAGTTTTTATGCGATTCCTATTTTTTCCATTCTTCCTTGCAGCAATGCGACCATCCCTTTTTTCGATCATGCCATCACTGGTGCCCCAGCAGTTGTGATGCCAATTATCCTCTACAAATCAAGCTTCATTTCTGACATCATTTTCAACAAAGCCTCAGAAATGTGCGCTCCCACAACCGTGTCCTTCATGGGAGTTAACTGAACAAACTCTTCATAAATTTGGAAAGTTGATGTTACTCTTCGCACAAACACTGCAAGTTGAGCAGTATCTCTCAAGTCTGTGCTCTCATCAAGTGCAATTGGAAAAAATTGCAATTTGTTGCAGGCATCCCTTAAACAACTTTTAACATCTACTGACATTTCTTCAACTCATCGGGTGATCGTTCTTGCAAGCTGATAGATGCAAATGAAGATTTCTTTTCGGGACAAACAATATCCACCACTGCCAGTAAACATCCTTTGATAAACTCTCCATCTGTAAAAGGCTTCAGTTTTTTCTGCAATTAGTTTTGAGACTTCATGGCTGGCACAGTATCTCCTTCATTTTAACTGCTTCTCATGGCAAAAAATCGTTCCCGGGCCAAATACCAATATTTGCTTGCGGGCCAGTCAAAATCACTTTGTAGGTCAGATCTGGCCCGTGGACCAGAGGTTGCCAACCCTTGCATTAAAAGCTAGTAAACCCAGTGTTGCCAACTCCAATTTCAGTTTTTGGCTAAAACTGCTTTAAAAAAATGGCTAAGATCAGCTAAATATTTTCCACTTTTGGCTAAGCTTATGGCTAAAAATGTTATAAATTCATTTAAAGCTTAATTTTCAAATAAAATAACTATATACTAAGACTCCAGAACAAATTATTAATAAAAATTGTACATTTTCTTTTATTAAAAAATGTTAGTATCTGACTCCAAAAATATTCTCAAAGCAAAAGTTTCAGTTAAAATTTGGTTTATCAATCTTGAGTTGAGGGCTGCAGTAGGTGAACTACTATTAATAAAGCTTTTGGGGGCCTGGGGAGCATTTTCAGCAAGTCCCCCTCTAAAATATAGTCAACAATGTGTAGTCTGGATAAATAATCAATTGGCCCATGTACATTTAAGTAATAAATATAAACCAAATTTAGCTAGATCTGATGACAAGAAGCAGAAACAGATATGCAAAATACCTTGAATTAGTTAATATTCCTTTGCGTGTTTGTATTTTATCAAAATCTGCATAGTTTGAAAATAGAATAGATAATCTGACTATATGCATTTTGAGTCAATGTAGTGACTGTTATATAGAATCAATTTTTGTCAAAATCCAGTCCAAGTCGGAGTTGACTTTGTTTTCCCCCCGTAACAAGAACAAGAACAAGAACTAATCCTCACCAAATTCAGGGATGTAAACTCTTCACTGTTTGTCTGTCACGTCACTTAAACCAAACTGATATATAAAGTGAACATTTCTCTACTGTAAAAGCACAACCAAGTGATTGGTAGGCGGCTCTCTTACAAACTGAGCTATAATGACAAGATATATATTTATGAATTTATTATATATATAATACAAAAGTTACAGTAATCATCTTCAGTCGGAATATAAGTTGGAGTGGAGTTTGACCCTGCAGAAGCCAGGCTTGTTATTGTTTTCTTTTTTATAATATCGAGAATAAAGTTATTTTGACTGTATGATAATGTTGGCTTCTATGGTAATTATTTTGTGATAATTATTTTTAATTGTTTTTTTAATTGTTGCAGAAAAGACTGAATTTTATAATGATTGCATTATAATAAACATAAATGCAAATTTCTAAATTAATTGTATAAAGCCATTGTCACTTTTTTTGTTTGTTGGCTTCTATCATGCTACGGCAAACAGAAAGAGAGGAAGGGAATAAAGCAAGGCTCCACTGTGTCTGTGTGTTTGCATCCATCAGTACTACTATTACTGCTGCTGCTGATATCACAGTAGTAGCACGAAAAACAATTCCACTAAATATAGGCATCTCTTATTTTTCATGAATAAAACTGTTTTTCTCATATTAAAAATGAAATTTGTTTTCTCTCCAATTCTGTTGCCTTATTGCAGAGATTTCAAAACTTTTTGCATCGGCACCACACTTTTAAAAAATAACATTTTTTGCGATACATTACTTAAGTTTTAGTAGCCAACCTAAATATATAATGTCTCAGGAAAAGTATCTTTTCAAAGATATACAAAATTATACTTAATTTTGTGACACACCTTGAGATTGTCAGCGACACACTAAAGTGTTGTAACACACAGTTTGGAAAGCTCTTCCTTATTGTTTTCAAATTACTAAGAAACAGATATAGGTTTATGTGATGACTTGTGCTTTGAAGGAAATCACAAAGTCAAACAATATATATAAAAGTCAACCTATCTTTTTTTCTATGTAGAAACACAAGGTGATCAGTCAAGTTCTTAGTTTGTCTGTTTCTTCTTAAGTATTAGCATTAGGTACTGGTTGGTAGTTGAGAAGATAGGGAGGAAAATAGAATAGAGTGTGGTTAGCATTTAGAAGATTCAGGTGATCTTACATATGCTTGATTTAGGAGATGCCAAAAAGATGCGACCAGTCTTGTTCCACGAGTTGATTCTGACTGGTGATTACCTAAAAGCGTGGCAAACTCGAGATGTTGAGGTTGACCCCAAGGTCAACTGTCTTGACAAGCAGGAAGTGCTTTTAAAAATAGCCAACTTCTATTGTCCAAAGGTCATGAGAGTTTAGGTCTGGAAATATGGATACCTATAACAAACCTCAAGGGAGGCCCAAACCTGTTTTTAATGATGAAGAATTATTAACAGCAGTGGCCAACAATGGTTCAAGCTCTCTCTGGAGACATTAGGACCTCATCAGCAACCATATCACGTCATTTCAAGGCAATAGAAAAGGTTAAAAAGTTGGAAAAATGGGTACCACAGGAATTGAATGAAATGCTCCATGAAAATGCAAGACTCCACACCTCTCAGCTGACTATGTCTAAGCTTGGATAATTCAGATATGATGTCTTGCAGCATCCTCCATATTCACCTGACATTTCTCCTATGGATTATCATTTTTTCAAGTATTTTGAACTTCATATCTGTAATAAAAGGTTCAATAATAGGGAAGCCATAATTTGTGCTTTTACTGAATTTGTGACCACTAAACCTACTGAATTTTATAAAGATGACATATCATCATTAGAGGATCATTGGGAAAAGGTTATTGCTTCTAATGGTTCATATTTTGATTAAATATTAACTGTTTTTTGTTGTTTATATCAGCTTTCATCTTACTATTCAAAAAATGATATTTTATATGTAACAATCTCATACATACATTCAGTAATTTTGAGATGAGTCATTATCATCCAAAGAATTGTTCAAACTACTGATCTCATCATCCGCCCGGATAGTGTGATGGTTAGCACGTCTGTCTCACACACAGCAGGTCCTGTGTTCAATTCCTGTGCACTCAGCAGCTAATTTAGTACACTCTAAGCTGTGTGATTAGGATGGAGATATCCCTTTGGTGGACTTTGTAACGGATACATATCACACATATGTATTTTGAACTCAAACAAAAACACTCCGGTCATTAAGTGAAATCATATTCCTAAAACCAAGTTATCCATTCACAAGTGCTTTGCAGATAACTAACTCACACAACATGAAAATACCCACTTTAATTGTAACTCGATACACATTGCAGACTAAATGACCACGAAAAGACCAGTACCTTTTCTATCCTAATTAACTTTAGAGACTTGACAAGAACCACACCAAAAAGCTAGCATTATGACCAGCCAAGACCTTCCATGCACCTACTCCTATAAGAAGGCAAACTCATTTTGATCAGCGTCCAGTCCTAATTCTGTTGCCTAACAGAATGAGGAGTGTTCCAACATTTTATCAAGGAGATGTGCACCTCTCCTCCATTTGAAATTACATACATAAGCATTCACACATTATACATACAACATAAGTCCTTTCTGCATATACATACATGAAGACGCATCTCTCGTTTGAATTATATACACACTCTTTCCTTGCATACATACTTATATCTTCAACCAAAGAAGTAACTTTCATTCTATTAAGGAAGTAGTAAAACCTGACTCTTTAAAAGGAATTCTTCTTCTGAAAACTAACTGTATTGATAAAATGCATTCTGTAATAAATACATTTTTTGTTCGTTACTTGCATGTTATGAATCATTATTATGTATCCATTGCATTGTTTGTAACATTACCATGTGTATTCCTTTTCATAGTATGCATTATTTCTTTTACTACTACAGGAAGAAACAGAAAAAGAAAGGAACAACTAATATTCTTCATGCACATAGTGAACCATAGCCTTTCTATCTCTCTCTATATCATCAGCAGCTAAACACAGAGTCGGTAAAGCTATTACACGATCTATATTACTCATAGCAGTCAAACCCTTAATACTATTGCTTCTACTACTGCTACTATCAGCTTACTGCAACGATCATTGTTTGTATAGTAAATCGGACTATCAAAACTAATTATATCTTAAGATTACATTAACGAAGCAGAGTTAAATTAAAAAGGTAATCAATAGAGTCAGATTAATCATACCTACTTGATTTAACCCTCTCGTTACCAAGTCCTGGTCTCGACCAGACTTGAGACTTGCAAGGATCACTAAGCTGATGCATCTAAAGGAAATGTGGATTTTGTCACCAGCTGTTCGTACTCCATTGGGAGTTGTCTCTTAAGAGATGGACACTTCCCCTTTACTGATCTCATCCCATGGCTGAAATGTTGTAACAATAACAAAAAGAATGAGATCAATAGTCAGAGCAATTTTTTAAATGGGTAATTACATGCTGCTCATGACACCCAATGTTTTGAACTAAATTTCAGCAATTAGCCTTAGCAATGGATATCTATTCTCTGGACTGTACCTCTCAGTGCTGTCAGAGGAGATGGTCAAGGCATTCATAGATGTCTGCAATTGCTATCAGGATGTCCAGGACATTTTTTAAAGGTCAGCCTTCACTCATTTGCATTATTTAGCAAAACTAATGAGGAGGAAGTAGCTTGTTTTGCTCTGACAAATTTTTACAAGCACAGTAATCAGTATATTTTTATACTTGTAAATACACTTGTAAAGTCCTCAGCTTGTGAGTGACTACTATTTGTAACTTGCTATCAAAAGCAGGTTTTGACTAGAAGAAGGACCATGAAGACAAAACAAGGTTTACTGCAGCACACCTGTGGTACTAATGATTGGGTCCTTAGTCTCCACGTGTGTGCATTCTTTATTTTCACTTGCACGTGCATGACTAAAACTCATTTCTGTTATGGCTTAGAGAATGTCAAGGGAGATAATTCTAGGTAGTTATCTCCCATGTATTTATTTAGCATTGGTACGACATAACAACACTGACTACTGGAGAGTAAAACATAGGTAAGATTTACTTGAATCTAAATGTCTGCTCAAAGACCCAATATACTTGGCAACAGAATCTACGCAAATACCCGTAAATACTTAAAAATCTTTTACTATAAAGTTAAGGCTGTAATAGTTAGCAATACTTAGCAAGATGGTCTCGCAGATCCTTACTTGTGAGTTTGGTCCTCACAAGGTTCCCCATAATTGTGGCCTTATGCCAAAACTAAGCCAGGCTTAGAAACTAATTTGACTCTTTCAAGTCTAACCTATTATGGTGTTTAACTATATATATGATCACCTGAGGACCGATCAGCCACGTGCAAATATTGTAGCCACACAGACAACATAATCCGCACCAATGTGGTCTGCAAGCTTTGCAAAATACACTTGTGCTTGAACAAAGACAGAAAATGTTTTGAGGCATACCACACCACATTAAATTAGCCTGTTTTTGCCCGGCACAATAACATTTTAAAATAAACCTGCAGGAGTTATTTTTTTGTCAATATCAATTTTTTGGTATCTCTTCATTATATTGAATGTTATTCTTTAATTCTATGTTTTATTTAACTTTCTACTTTAATTTTAAATTTTTTTATATTTTCCATTTTTGGTCACTTTTTGGGCGATGCAGCATATATGATCACTTCATCAAAGGGGGTTTTGCTCCCATAAACAAAAAAGATTCAGAAAACTTGCAACCGAAAATATCTTAATTAGGTCTAGTTTAATGGACACAAAGGTTGTTTTGATATCTAAAATATTGTTAGGGGTGCCCTATAAAGGTTTAATACCTGAATTTTTAAAAAAGTTCCTTTATTTTGGTTAAAGAAATCTTCTCTTTTATTAAATCAAAGTTTTTTCATATTTTGAAGAACCAAACTCATGATGGGATACATTTGTCCCATCAGATATTTATCAGATGACAAACACAGAATTAACTGATCACATTGCCTACATGTCTTTCCTGTTCAGTTATATAAAGCAAACTAATTTGTGCATGGATTTCATACTATGATGATGTCATTGTTTGCGTTTATAAAATAAAGTAAATGGGATTTTCACAATCCCATTTACTTTATTTTTCGTGACACATACGTCCCGGTAGACTTCTAAAAGAGATCCACAAGACATATATCCCAGCAGTCTTAGAAACTTTGGGATATATACAGTATACCTTGAATAGTGCAGTTTTGTTCCAAAACTTTCTGTATTGTTCAAAACCGCACTGTTCAAAATCTTATTATAATTTAATGTGTTTTTTTTCAGCTTATACTAAGTTACATTAATTTATATCACAAAACCTTAAAATCAACATACGCACTAATCAAAACCGCACTATTCAAGGTATCCTGTATATGTCTCAGGAATTTAGAAAGGCTTAAATAGCGGTTCAAGGGTGAGAAGCGCAAATAATATAAGGGAGATAACCGGTGCGTATCAGTGTCGGCGATTGTGATTGGTTTTCTACCTTAGCAAGTGTTCAACCCGTATTTCTTTTTTTCCGTGGATTGTTTCAGCTTTTCCCTCTGAAAAAAAAAACTCCAATAAGCACATGGTCAAGCTTACCAACTTTCCGCCGCCCTCTGAGGGTGTTCACTGTGAACAACCCGATGTCGAAGCATATGTCAAACGGAAAAACTTAGGACCAGGAAAACTCTTCGTTGCTGAAAGGTAAAAAGATTGTAGAAACTAGAAAGATTTCATATTTAAAAAAAAAAATTCCCCTGCATTTGCATTCATCAGCCATGGCCATGCATAATTGAATTGTACTCTTAGAGACTAAAACTTATTTTATGTTAATGTTTATTGTTTAGGTTTCTTTCTTTCGTATTAAACTATTCATTAAGAAACCTAATTAATTTTTAACGATTTCCAAACCAGTGTTATGTGGTGTTTTACGGTAGTTCGTTGAACGAACTGTTTCTTACATTTACTCGTCATTGTTTTGTTTTTGTTTACTAATTTCTACACTACAAGAAGTAATTTAAGTCCCTAGCGTTGCGAAAAGTTTTAAATATAATAAATTTAAGATTCATCCGTTTATTTATTTTTTTGTGATTCTTAACGCCAAACGCTTTTCTTTCTTTACAAAGTCTCTCTAAGACAAACGACAGTTGTTTCTTTTTTTTATTTTTTAAAAATTGTTTTACCATACTTTATACTTACTTTAAAACAGTACTTTTTGAAGCTGTAGGGACCCCCCCCTCTTTTAATAAAATGAATTCTTATCCCTTTTTCATACTGGAACTCCCTTTCAGACAAAACAGTAAACTCTGTTTCTGTTAACATGTTCAAAAACAACCTAACAAAAGAAACTAGCTTACCACACAAATACAAGTCTTTCTAAAATACTCGTACCTTAAATAAATGACAACCTCTATTACATCTGTTAGATGTATCTTCAGTTGGTACTCTTATGATAACTTTAACGGAAAAGAATAACAGTTTAACTGTTAAAAAGGAAGGTGTGTTGAGGCATGTAACCACATGGTTGTAAATCCTGCAGTTTACGCATATTTTCAGGAACTCATTGACTCTCAAAGTTTAGCGTCACAAATTATTAGGAGGGCATTTTAACACAAATGAAGAATTATAGTTGATATTATTAAAACACAAATACAGACAATTCTAAACAAACAAAGATTTCAATAATATATACTCGCCTTAGTAGTTTGAGGTGATTTCTAAATTTAAATGTTTTTAATTTAATTTTTAGGGATATTAGCGGAGTTGGAGTTCATACCAAAAATCTACCAATGAATTTATACCTGATATTTTTGAGATCATCCTTAAAAACACAGAACAGGTGTAGATTTGTGTTTCTCCATTGGTTTTCTTCTCTAATCTCTATAAATTCATTCAAATATGAATTAAGGGCTTCAGCCTTCACTGGTTTCTTAAACATTTTTGTCCTCCTCCAGAGTGATTCAATTCTTAGGGCCTTTTGCAACTGCACTGCCTCTGGTTCTAGTACGACCCTGACTTTTTAGCAAAAATAAGAATCCTTAAACGTCAAGGTGTACATCGCTTGGTGAAAACGGGTAAACCGTACTTCCGTAAAAATGGTGGAAAGTAAGTGTCCACTAGCATTATAGTTACATTGTAAAACCTTAAAATTCTTTTTTTATTTATTTAAAAAAATTTTTTTAACTAACTTTTTTCCAAAGGTAACGAAAGTCTTAGTCATTGAATTGAAAGCGCAAACAATTTCTTCAAAACAACTTTAATACAGTTTTCGGAGTTTTCCCCTTATATGAAAGTTTTCGGTTTTGCTAGTCAATCACCGAGCTAGTCCGTTATTTTTATCGTGTGCTTGCGCGTTGGAAGTGGGATGTGACGCGTTATATCAGTGTCAAAAAATCGGACACTCTAGCCCTTTACCATAAGGTAAGTTTTTAAAAAAAGTTTTTATCGCTTTTCCTTTTACTGATTGTAAAAGAAAAGACCTAAAAATTGATTTCTCGATATCTGCTTCTGGAAAATGGCAGGTCAGCTCGGCATATCGACTTGTGATAACTTGCATAATCGAACACTTTAATGTAATTTTTTAAATTTACTTAAAAAAAATGTTCTTTCACCAAGCAATTTCAAAAACAGTTGTTGACACGCATTGACGTCTAACTTTTGTTTTCTGGCTATATTTCCGACGCAGATATTCTCATAAACAAGTCTAAAAAAAAAAGGCTAACAACCGGGTATGTTTGGTAATTTTAGAGGGGTTATTTGCTTTATTTGTGGGCCGTCTCAAAATAAAATTATCCTTGGCGCTAAATACTCTCATAGATGTTGATTTATCTTAAAAATATGTTCATAATCAAACATTGTCTGCTTATTTAACACTAGACTTCAAAATATGCCACACCGTGCAGAAATCGCGCCATGTGCCTAAGGGGGGATAATCAAGTCAGCCTTCTGTAGGTAACAGGATTTCTCTGTTCCGTTTTAATTTCTTCATTTTCTTTTCGACTTTTTTCTTTTCTCCTTATTAATCAGATTGTTTGTTAATGAGTGTTTGGCCAAGATGTATTAATCTCTGCTGACAGCCAAGGCCGGATTAAGTGTTGAAACTGAAATAAATTTGAAAAATGTATGACCTTTTCAATTTTTCTTCCAGATCAGACCCCACAACTATATTCAATAAAATTTTTACTTTTAACCCTAACTAAAAGTATAGCCGAATTATTTACTAAATTTAAAAAATAGTTTCTTCTGGGTCTTTTGGAACATATCCCCCACAAAGTCTGGACGTCTTTACGTATGTACCATTTACAGACCTGCGAAGGTTAGAAATTCTCAGATTTCCTTAAAAAAATGCCCCCTGCCCCACACACTGGTTATGGGGCAAAGAAAATTTCCAATTCTAGAAGCTCTAAAACAGCTAACATTGTCTGCTTATTTAACACTAGATTTCAAAATATGCACAACCGTAAGATACACTAAAATAATTATGTTAAGATTTTTAACATAATTATTTCAGGGTATCTTAACATAATTTTAAACGAAGACAATCAATAAAATGTGAGACTTGGTAGTTCTGCAAATAGGCGGGAAACATTTTTTTACAGGCAAATCTATTTTTTTAAATTTTTTTTATTTATTTTTTTTTTTTTTCAATGCGTGAGATTCGTACAAATTCATTACATGCTGTCTCAGCACTTGGCTTCAAAATGGGAGGGGGGGAGACCACTTGGTTTCAAAATGCGGGAGACTTGGTAGGTCTGCATTTATTTTACAGTATTAACAATGACTCAATATGAGCACCATTGGTTATACATCAAACGGATAATCCATTTCTTCCCAAACACACCCCAGCATAAACAACTGCACTCTCTTACATTGTCCCCCGATATCTCCAGATCTTACATCCTGGGAATTTCTTCCTTTTGGGGGCTACGTGAAAGGCCTTGTTTGTACCACCACTGCCGCATGATTTGGAAGAATTGAAGAATCAAATAACTGTGGCATTGGCTAATGTTGCGTGTGATATGCTGGTGTGTGTTTGGGAAGTAGTGGATTATTGGTTTGACGTTAGCTGTGTGACCAATGGTGCACATAGTGATTGTAAATACTGCTGAAAACACTTTAAGGGTTTTACTTTCATGTTGCCAACATTTGTAGTTATCAAGAAATGTTTAAAAATGTCATTTTTGAAACACCTTGTATTTATTTATTTATTTTTATTTATTTTTTTTTTTTTGTACTTCCTCAAAGTTGATTCAAATTCATCTACCATGTTTTGCTTATTAAAGCTGAATGCTCAGGATTATAAATCTGTCTTGAGTTATTATAATTATAAAAGATGTAAAATTCATGTGATAAACTTATTTTTTCGTTTTGTTTTTATCAAGTCGGCTTTCATGGGTTGGAAATGAAAATGGCAAAGGTTTTTCTTTGGAGTATCCTGCAATTTCAGTTCATGGAGTTTCCAGGGACACAGTAAATTTTCCTCATGAATGTATCTACATGATGATCAACTGTTTCATTGGTAAGTCTTAAGATAATTATAATTATCAATTTTTATTTATTTTTTTTGTTTATTAAATACTTTTCATCATGTAAAATTGTATAACCTGATAGTCTTATGTTGTTTGGGGATCGTTTGTAGACTTCTAAATTTATCTGATGGAATTGCAAGAAAGAATACATATGTTTGCAAATTTGTAAAAAAAAATGAGCAGACAAAATATCTTAATCATTGATATACCATTTGGAAACATCTGATAAATATTTATCTTTGAACAAAAATATGAAATTTTAGTTTAGTATCGGGTATTAAAGATTTGTGAATAAATTTATCATCAAAACCTTCACAAAATATTAAACCGGCAAATTATACTGAATTTATACAAGTACACTAAGAAAAACTAAATATACTGGAGGCCATAATGCATTTGGTAAAATTACCTACCCATGTTTCCATGGCATTTGAGTGGTTCCTTCACATTCTCTTACTTTTAAGGTTTAATAGTTAATGTAAATAAATTTTTAAGTCTTGTCAATTTCATCTGAGGTTTTATTAAAGAGTGACTGAACTCGTTTAAGTGGAAGATTCCATTTTTACAGATGGAAACTAGCAGAAAAAGTCAGTTTATTGCATAGATGGTTACATTTTTATGTGACGTTAACAGTAGCAGCAACTGAATTTTCTGGTTTGGATAGTTGTCGATACGGTTATTCTGGTTTGGATAGTTGTTGATACTGTTATGCTTGTTCTAATAGCAACAGATGTGGATGTAAAATAACTTCGGAGTTCAAATGATGCTATGCACAAATTAGGAGTTACACTATCTAAACAGGCATCCTGATAGGTCATAATTTTGTCTTTATGTAGAAAAGAAAAATATTCATTATTGAGATATATATGTATATAAGTGCATGGATTCATTATAGAATAGCCACGCGCTGACATACATAAGCAGCATTCGTCACCCCAACTAATAGCGTGTTCTATAAAAAAACATTAACTTACAATTTTCAGTTTGAAAAACGCAGTCGGATTGTGTGAAACAAAACCTTTTGTAACCATTCCATTTGATAAAATTATATATTACCAAGCTCCAGAAAATTAATTTCCCCACAAGAAATATAGATAGATTTATTTATTTTATAACACACTCTCATTTGGTAGTGCTAGGAGAAATGTTTACTCTTGTATAGAAAAAAAATGATCTGACTACAATTTTAGTAGAGAATGTCTCACATTCCACTTAAAATCAAGATATAACCCAATGTTTTTACAAATTGATTTAATATTCATCTTTTTCTTTCTTTTCTGAGATGAGGAAAATGATGCTGACTCTGATGAAGAGGGGGATCCTATCACAGAAATCCATCTTGTACCACATGACAAAGCAGCACGTAAGTTATTATAAACAAAACACATCTGTCAATTTTCAACTACTTTACATATTTTATGTTCTTTTAATACTTTTAAAACAATAAGGCAACAGAATTGAGTAAAAATTTTTTTAGTATGAGAAGTTTAATTCATGAAAAATCAGATGCCATATTAAGTGGAAATTTTTTTCCGTGATACTACTGAGACAGCAGTAGTAGTAGTAATGTATATACAAACACAGACAATAGAGCCTTGCTTTACCCCTTTCCTCTCTTTCTATTTGCTTTAGCATGACAAACAAACAGACAAAAGTAACATTGGCTTTTATAAGATATCTATCTTTCTTCAATCTATTTTCCTTTTTAACTTTGTTTATAAAAAATAAATATGTTTGCTCTTTCAGGTAGTCTTCTAATTTTATCAGGATAAATTATTAAATTTACTGTATCCTATCAGTATTAGATATGAATTTAGCATTTAAGTTCCTGCTACTTTCATGTATTTTAAGCAGCTTTTATTTATTTTTAATAAATGATTACTTTATTTTCTAGTGAATGCAATGTTCCAGGCCATGTCCACATGTTCTGCTCTTCATCCAGATGAAAACCAAGAGACAGATTCTGAATTTGAAGATGTTGAAGAGGAGGCAGAGGAAGAAGGTTAATTACTTTTCTTTTATGATTAATACCAATTGTAATGTGTTTAGCCATAAAACTTTGACATGACTTGGACTGTACAGTTATCCTAAAGTAAATTTCGGTATTTCTGTTGACAAGTCCAATGTATGTTTTAGGTAAATATTGAGTAACCCCAAAAATTCTGTTTTTGGCTTTAGATGGCATTAGGAG
>VCCN01002796.1:831908-846178 GCA_006491835.1 Architeuthis dux | reverse complement strand
GTGTATAATTAATGTTTAATTTACTTTGGTGTGTATAATTAGCTCAGTTTTTCTGAGTTTGTATAATGTGAGTATTTGGCTCTGATGAAATGGTCAAAGAGCTGAACCTGCACAAGTCTTTTTTATTGAGTTTTAGGGATTTGGCTAATCCAGTTATTTAGAAAAGTGTAAAAAGGGAGACTTCACTAGCAAATTTATCTCCACTGCTCTGAAACTTCCTGGGATATTAGTATAACAAAAAAAAAGATATGGCTGACTCCTGTACCATATGGTGGCTGAATTAAGTAAATACCTCATTGTTTATAATGTATTCCCAGGATGGCCTTATATTTGAGTAATGCAATGAAATTTAGAAGAGATGAAAACTGTTCCCATAAAAGAAAAAGGTAACTCTGAAAAACTGGCTTGTAGGTAATCAATATTTTATTAGTAAAGCACATTTCAATCAAACACACATAGCTTAAAAAATCTTTTTAAAAAATCATTCATTCATTCACTACAACAAGTAGCTATCAGGCACCCTGAAAATTGTTGAATCAAAATGGACACATTTTGCCTCTACATTGGTGACGTCACTGAAACATCAGCAGTGTTATCAAGATAAACAAATTCCACGTATTGATATCAAAGATAGGAGCCATATTGAACTGGTGTCGTTAGTCTTTGGAAGCTGTCCCTGAAATGTTTGAAGTTACTTACATTTGATAAAAAATAGAAAAAGGTTTTTTTTTTAAAACTAACAAATTTTCGAAGTTACTAAGATACTTTCTCCCAGAAAAATAAAAAAGTATTTTTTGTGTTTTCAATCCAACTATTCTTTGTAAAACTAGGTTTTGGCTTTTATAGCGATTATTAGAGTTTAAATTTTAGTCATTCAGTAACTGTCATCTTAGCGTAATAGTTAACATATCTGATTGCCAGCTGCCTTGACATGGGTTCAAACCACTTCAGATCTTTATTCAAACAATTTTGCCTGATAGCTACTTGATCCAACATGTTTTTTACAATTACCTTCCTCCTTTATCTTTTAAAAGTTTCTGCTAGATAAGGTAACTGAATAAAATATCTGTGTGTGTATTTAAGGTTCAAATCTGACTGCTTTGAGATTTTTTAAGCCCAGACGAAAAGGCTATGAAAAGATCAGAAACTCCTACAAAAGTTCTTTTATTATTGTTTGTTTAAATTCTGGTAGTTTCAGTTTTTTTAATACATTTTTCAATTTATTTTTATTAGATGAAGTATTATGAATCATTATTTTTATTTTTATTTTATGACCACTTTTTACCTTCATCTTAATTTATTAGTTGCTTTTTATTGCAAATTTTGCTCAGACCCTCTGGCAGTGAGCAAACAGCACAAATCGGAGAATAAAGAATAAAGAATAAGTCTTAGGTGGGATTTGAACCCACACCCTTATGGTGGGAAAAATAACAATTCATAAAAAAAATACTATATACTTACTCTGAGGTCAATCATTGTTTTATTGTGCTTTTCAGAAGCATCCTTATAATTGTCTGACTTCAGATACTTTAAAATGCTTTGTATTTGTTCTCTGAAGCCAGCTTGACGACCAGCAGCAATGTCTTTCTGAAAATTATATGATAAAAGTTGTAGAACAGTACAGAGCATGAATTAAAGGCTGAACATATCTGCCTATCATATATTCATAAAATTATATGATAAAGGTTGTAGAACAGTACAGAGCATGAATTAAAGGCTGAACATAACTGCCAATCATATTCATAAAATTATATGATAAAAGTTATACAAATATTATTATATTGTATAGAGTATGTAAGATTTTATAAAATACATTTTGCATTTGGGGTTGGGTTGGATATTTAATTCAGAGGTTAGATAGGAGATTTTAGTATGAATACACTTGGTCATAAGGGATCAAGACTTAGGCCCTTGGGTAAACCCTTTACTGATAAAAGAACAATAGGGAGATGCGTCTCAAAAATGAAAAAATAAACAAGAGTCACCTTCTGATGACCAGGGTGGGAGAACTTGACCTGGATCTTTGCAGGTATGCAGAGATTCCTTGGGACAAATACCCTAATAATTGTGTATGCCACGTGGACTACACTTCCAAATGTAGATGAGGTTACTTATATTATGGGTATGTAAATATGCATGCCTGAGAATTGCGATCTGATCAGAGGAGGCTAGTACAATCAGTATCCAACCAGGATCAGTCAGGGCAGTGTTGGACCCCCTCCTAGAAATTGATTGGATAATTCCTCTCATTTTTCTTTATCCCCAATATATACAAGTTTTTTTAGTCTGGGCTGGGACAGTTGAGTGAGCAGACGTACAGGGTCTGATTAGGTTTTTCAATTCTCCCCTCCCACCCAAGTGCCTCTCGTTTGAGAATCACAGTATTAGAAGAATTCTTTTCAACCAAAGAATTGCAAGTCACTTTGTCATAAATGATTTGCACATTAAATTAGGGAAGAAATGTTGCACAACAGTGGTTAGTATTGCGCAACATGCAAGACATGCAAGAAACTGCACCGGACAGCGTGCAATTGAAGGATCAAACAAAGCGTCTCATATCGTATAGTGTATGTTTATTTTTGAACACGTTCATGTGAAGTCATCTAGCAGTTTTCAAAACATATACATGTTTACATTTCTTCCACCGACAGAGGAAGGTGATTGTATACATGACAAAGTTGAATACGAAGAGAAAGAGAGAGACTAACAAACTTAGCCGAGTGTTGGTCACGGGTAATTAACTTTACAGACACTCGAGGCTAGCTTGTGTTTGACCCCTACGGCCAAATCCCTTCTCTCTGACTGACAATCAAAGATGAGTCCTTTTAAGCCTGTGTGTTGATTTTGCTACTCTCCTCGCTCCTATCATTTCATATCTCTTTCTACAATCAAATCTTCTGATTTGTAGCAAACCTATTCAAAACCCTCTGCTCCTAATTACATGACATTCTTAGCACGTCCATTTCCGTTCTTATCTATCAATCGTAGCCGACAGGTCGAAATCGCAGTATGGGGTAATTCTATAAAATTCTCCGATGGCCATATCCGACGCCAACAACCCTGGCTATTTGACTTATGACCCTAAATGTGTTTTCACGTGGCATGGGGTAACTCTATAAATTTCTCAAGTGGCAATTACTGACGCCAACGATGAGCTTTAACACGAGAAAGTCTCAGAGAAAATATACTATATTGTTTTTTTTCAGACCGTGAGAATAATGGTGCTCTTACTTAATTACCACTTTCGTTAATTGCAGGTTGCACATAGCGTCACAGAAATAGAGAACCAAATAGAAAGCTTCTTGATTTTTAAAAACTATGATCACTACTGTCATAAACAAATTAGAAGATGGACATTAATCTTTACAAATAAACATTCTTTCTTACATCTCTTTTTAGTTCATCCATTTTTTTGGACAGAATCCGTTCTTCCTTGGCCAAACTCTGTACATCAAAGCCTCCCAGTTTTTCATGGGCAACAAGAAGTTTCTCATCCAGCTCTTCCATATCTTTCTGCTTCTTTCTCAATTGTAAGTTGGCTTTCAGTTCATGTTCACGGACCTAAAGACAAAAGCAAATCAGGACATTATGATAAGAAGTCAAGTGTATTTGTTATGATATGCTGCCACGAAAGGGTCATTTCTAGGTCAACACCTGTGCGGAAATGGAAGTGACCGGGTCTCCTTAGAATATGCAGGTGTCCCAAAAACAGGAGGTGGAAACCGGAAATGACACCTGCGTGGGCGTTCAAACCATATAAAGCTCAGAGAAGAGACGGAAGCTTCAGAGCAGACCCGAACAGAAAAACTTAGTTCAGAGGACCCAGGCAGACCTCCTAGGGCTGGAAAGGCACAAGGCTGGGTTCCTCTGTTGGGAACGGTCTCTCGGCTCCCTTATCTCTCTCCCACTCTTCATCCACCGGCCGACAAAAGTGTATTCTATGAAATAAAAATATGTCTCATATGTAGGAAAAATGATGTTTCTTTTGTTATTTGACCCCCCCCGGTTTTTAGAGGGAAGTTCAATATGCAATGTAAGTTTATGCTAAATTGTGCCTGTTTTTTTTTTTTGAAATTCAGACCTTTTTTAGTGATCAGCCCAACAAAAGGTGAGAGAAATAACTCATTCATTGATCACCCCATTTTCCAACTTTTTAATTGATCACACATTCAACACAGCATATTCATAATTTCCCTTGGAATATTAGTTCTATTTATTTTAACCAAGTGTTCTTCTCGTCCCTCCCATTTATTAGCTATCTAATATGACCCATTCAATCATCAGCTTATTAGGCTTTCACTTATTCTGGTATCTACAACTAAACAAGTCAAGGCACCAAGCAGATTAGTGATGACATGACAAAACATACACTGATCACTGTGGCCGAGTGGTAGAATGCTCACCTATGGTTCAGTAGGCTGTGGTTCAATCCATAGCAGAGTCATACCAAAGACTTTAAAAATGGTACTCAATGCCTCTCCGCTCAGCACAAGAATTGAGGAACCTCTCTCCGAAGCGAAGGGATATGGCCAAATCATGTCAGATCTCAAACCGTGTAAGAACGAAGTTAAGCAAGTCGAGACCGCTCATTACCTAGATGGGTGACCATTGGGGAATACCAGGTATCGTAAGCAGAACGAAGATTCGACAGCCCTGCCAAGCTGGAAGTGGGTCTTACTAACAATCGCTGTGTGTACCTAACACTGCGACACCCTTGAGCAGGGTCTTCTATTGAAACTAAATATTACTGCAACTTTTGTATTGTATATATAATAAATAAATTTGTGGACATATAAGACTTGTCAGTTTGTCTCAATTGGTAAGAGAGCCGCCTAGCAATCACTTGGTTGTGATTTCTTATAACAGTAGGAAAATGTTAATTTTATATATCGGTTTGGTTAAATGTGACGGGATAGACAAGCAGTGAAGAATTTACTCCCCTAAATTTGGTGAGGATTGTTCTTGTTGTTGTTACAGGGGAAAAACAAAGTCAACTCCAACTTGGACAAAAGAAAGATTATCAAATTTCATTCTGTTTAAAGAAACAAGTAAAATGCACCTGTTGTGTGGAGAAATCTTTCCTGATCTCATCAATGTTTGTGTTAAGTTTCTTCTTCTCGTCATCGAGAGAATCTAATTTGGTTTTCAGTTCTTCTCGCATATCTTTCTTCTCTTGCAGAATGTCCACCTTGCCAGATTTTTCATACCTGCAACCAATTTAGAATCAAATTTATTTTCAAAAATTAAAGTTTGTACCGTCCAATGTGAAAAAAGGAATATAAATTACAATAGCTAATACAGTGTAATATTTCTTTTTTTTTAATCTTAGAATAGAGGCAATTCCAATATTAACAAGAAAAAGAACAGACTGTTCAAAACCTGCAACTTTGTTTACACAATTCTTTATATCATTTGTCAAGATTTGTTTATGCAATAAAACTTTGTTTCCAATTGATTAAAAAAAAAGAGAATAATGTACAGCCGTTAAGAGATTAAAAAAAAAGACCCTCTGAAAATTGACACTGACAGGTTTTCTCGAACCTTGCTACATTTTCTTTTGTATCCAAGAAGTGTGTATTTATCTGTGTTCCCCATAAGTCATAGGTCATAACTCTATGCTTACAATATGAGATGTTAAAAAAAATGTTTTAGTTTCTTAAATTAAGAAGACTTCTTCTTACGTCACATTTTTAATTGATTAATTGATTTAAAAAAAAGAATAATATGACGTAAAAAAGAAAAAAAAATATTCCTCTTTCCTCGCCCACTCTCTGAATCGTTCCTCCGAACACTATTAACCTATTCAAATTTGGTCTGAATGAAAAAGTTTTTGGCATTCATAGAACTGTCAACTTTCGCAGTGAAAATCTATTCAGTGAGAATAAGTAAAAGAAAAATACCGTTCTATGGCCGAGACGTAGCGGCTTATGTTGTTGATTCCTTGTGTATGAACTTCATCAGCCTGAAGAAATAAAATGAGAAGGAACATTCTGTTATACTAGTCAATTTGTATGAAAATAAAACCGTCTTAAATATGCAATAATGATTTTCTATTTTCATCAATTTTTTATGAGAAAAACACGACACATGAGTTACAACATTAAAAAATATACTTGGCGTGAACCAGCTAACAAGATTTCTTGCAAATAATTTCTTTGTCCAGCAAAAAGAGTTGTAAAAAAAAAAAAAATCCCGGTCCCAAGTAGTTAATTTGATAAAGCTGAGAAGACTATACTTGCTGTATAATATGCATCTATCTTTATAAATCACTATTAGAGCTCAAAGAAGTATGTATATCTCCAAGCCCTAAAAAGTATGTACATTTTCTACTTACAAACCTTCTGTCATCAATTAAATCTTTAAGCACACATCTAGCACAGTAGCAATTTACAAAATGAGAAAATGGTCTGCAATAGCCAAATAAACAAGTATAGTGCAGTTTTGATGTAGTAAGGTTATGGTATTGCTGTACAAATGAATGTAACCAAGTATAAGCTGAAGAAAAAAAAACATATTAAATCATAATAAGACCTTGAACAGTACGGAACATTTTGGAATGAATTAACTGCACTAATCAAGGAATACCTGCATTTAAAAACTTACCTCTGTTCTCATCTGATCAAAAGTTTCCTCCTTGTCAGCAGTGATACAATCTTTCTCATCACGTAATTCTTCAATGTTTTCCTTAAATAAAAAGCAAAAACATATTATCTTTGTTTAATGGATTACCTAATTGTCTGTTGGTGCCATTCTGTACTTATACATCTTGTCTGAAATTGCCACAGCTTAAAACATTTCTAACCCAACAACTATAAATATTTGTTGTTTAGCTTATCATAAGTAGTAGAACCTACTATATAGGCTGGTATATAAGACGAAAAGTAAATTTTAAAAAAAGAAGAAAAAAAAAAGAAATCTATGCAAATATTATAATGCGTCCAATCTGCTAATATTATAACTAGGGTGTTGTCTACCAAAACTTGATATGGAGTGAGTGGTAGTTCTCCAAATACCCTTGAAGACTATTCCTCCTGATCAAGTTTACATCAGGCACCCTGAAAATTGTTGAATCGAAAATGGACACACATTTTACCTTGACACCAGAAATGTTCAAAGTTACTTATCTTCAATAAAAAAAATAGGTTTTTGTTTTTTAAAACTAGAATCTGCTTCTTCTGCAACAGTTTAGCTCTAAAGTGAAAGGATTTGAAGCATCAAAACACAATTTAAACTTACCTCCAAAGGTCTTTGTTTTTCCTTTGATTCCTATTAAAAGAGAAAAACTAAATCATTCAAAACAGAATATTGTGAATTTCTACACAGTAGCAGTATAGATAAGGCATTTACAACTATTTTTATAACAAAATAATTGCTTACTAATATAAATTTTACTAATCAAAATCTCAGAGTTAAAATGTGTTATATTAGGTACCTATTGAAAGTAGAGAGAAAAAAAAGCTAAAAATTAATTTTTTAAATTCAGATTACAATTTATCAATTATCAATTATTTCTGAGGTAAGGAAAACATTATTAAACAGGTCTAGTTAGTCACTCAATAGAAACAGTCACGTGATCAAAATCTTTTGGCAGCATGCTGTGTTTGGGGTGATTAATTAAAAAATTGGGAAAGGGGGTGATCAATGAATAAGTTATCTATCCCGCCTTTTGTTAGATCACTAAAAAGCTGAATTTTCAAAAAACAAGTGTGAATGCTGCGGGACACAAACTAAGGGACCAATTTAGTATAAACTTACATTGCCAATTGAACCCCCCACTAAAAACCTATTTAGGGGGGAATTTAAAAAAATAAATAAATATATATATTTTTTCTTGACATATAAGGAATAAATGTTTGAATTTTCTGCCCTAGCTTCATTGGAGCAACCTGTACACACAACATATATATAGCCAGCCAGACTGACTTTAAAACTGAAGAAACCTACAGTTTTGGTTGACGGATTCTAACAAAAAGAAAACAAAAAAACAGACATAATAAAACTGTTTTCACCTTGATAAAAGCTGTGTGTTCGACGTTCTCGCTACGTAATGTCGCTTTGTTCTCTTCCAATTTTACTTGCTGTTGTAGGTCTGTCTCGATCTGTAGCTTTTTAGAATTCAGAGAGTTCACCTGTCCGTGAAGTAGATTCACCTTTTCTGAAGAATCCCCAAGTTTCTGACGTTTGTGGTCTAATTGACGATTACAGGTACTCCTAGTTAAGGTTTGAACAGAGATAAACATTTCTTCAATTAAAAAACATACAGGTCTGATTAGTCATGCAATAGAAACCATCACATGACCAACATTGTTTGGCAGTATACCATGTTGGGGGTGATCAATTAAAAAAATGGAAAAAGGGGTGATCAATTAAAAAAATGGAAAAAGGGGTGATCAATGAATAAATTACCTATCTAGCCGACTGATTTAGCATAAACTTACATTGCAAATTGAAACCCTCACTAAAAAAAAAGAAGTTTTTCTAGACATAATAAGGAGTAAATATTTAAATTTCAGCCCTCTAGCTCCATTGGTATGACCTGTACGTAACACACATACATAGCCAGTCAGCCAGACCAAGTTAAAAGCTAAAGAAACCTATGTTGACAGTTTTGGTAGACAATCTCTAACATTATCAACCAACGCTTCTAAACTGTTCAAACACTGGGGGAAAATAGATACCTGGGAGCAGTGTTGCCAATTCAGCGTGTTTCTTGTTTTGGCATTGCAAAAAGCGCTAAATTAGCATGTTTTCGCCTAAAAACATTTTGGCCATTATCTGGCTCTTTTTGACCATTTTTTAGCATCCTTTTGGTGCTTTTTGGCAGTCAAACTAGCACAAAAATATTTTTTGAGTTGGCAACACTGCCTGGGAGCTTTTTCATTAGTCCCCATCAAAAGCTAACATTCATAATTTTAAAGTATGGAACCCTAAAGAGAAAAGGAAAAAAAAGAGAAAAGGAAAAAAAAGAGAAAAGGAGAAAAAAGAGAAAAGGAGAAAAAAGAGAAAAGGAAAAAAAGAGAAGATTAAGTTGCATTTTTCTTTCTCTTGCTGACTAGAAACACAATCCATGGTGTTAGTTTGGGGTCAATACTAGATATTGTAAATGATGAAAAAAATCTTGGTATCATAGTAACTGATAAACTATAATTCTCCAGGTATATTGCCAGGGTGAACAGGGTGCTAGGACTGATTAAGCATACCTTTTCATATATAGACAAGGACTCGTTCCTTATACTATATAAGACTTATGTCCGTCCACACCTCAAGTACTGTGCACAGGCCTGGTCACCTTACTTGGTGAGAGATAAAAATATTTTTAGAAAAGTCCAGAGACAAGCAACTAAGTTAGTACCTGAATTAAAAAGTATGAGTTATGCGGATAGGCTAAAAGTGTTATGATTAACATTGTTAGAAAATAGGAGAGATCAGGGAGACTTAATAGAAATGTTTAAGATTATGTGTGGTTTAGAAGTAGTAAACCCTGATGTATATTTTACTAGAAGGGGGTACAAGGGACTGGAGAGGCCACACATATACGGTAGAAGCTAATAGAAGTAGATTGAATATCAGAATATCAGCAATTTTCAGGTAAGTATGCCAGTTGCCATACTTACAGCTGTAACTGGATTTCCTCTTTCTCACTGGTCACCTCTTGAATTGATTTATTGCTGGTACCTATTAAAAAAACAAAGAACACAGAAGTTAAGTATAAATTTATAAATCTCAATGTTACGGAAACAACACACAACATGGTAACAAGCAAGTTTCACTTGTCAATGGAGCAGAGCCTGTTCTTGTGTAACATGATGAATGAATGAATGGCTTGGCTTGGCTTCGTGAGCGAAGATTTTGGGGATAGCCCTCCACAGCGTTGGGTCCATAGATGGCGGGACCAACATGCAGAGTAAACCTCCAGCCTGAGCAGTGTAGTTTTAAGATGAAGGGCACAGGGTTGACCCCACCCTTTAAACCGAGGGTTTGCATCCTATGGGCCACTGGGGTGGTGCGGATAAGAGCAGGTCATAGGTTTGGCAGGAGTGTCCTTCTCCTGACAGATGCCCGAGCTAGCTACGGGGGTCTGTCGCCCCCTTGTGGGAATGGTTCGACAGTAAGGCTGAACTGTTGATATAAGCTGTTTAAAACCAAATTCAGAAAAATAATTATAATTTCATGATAATTGCAAGTGAAAACATGAAGCTAATGACAGTCTTTAGAAGAAGAAGCAACTGATTTTAACTTGAACAGAAATGTACAATGATGGGCCAAAACATTATGACTTAAAGTTGTAGCAAGAGGGGGGCGAGAGGGGCCAGTTGTCCCTGGGCATACAATTTCCTCTGGCCTATAATGCTTGTTAATTAATAATTATGCCCTCCCTTAGGATATCACACAACTGATCCCGGGCACTGTCTTTGCCCATGGGCATTGAGAACCCTTGCTACTCCACTGTTATGACTACCTGCCTAATAACGTGTTGGTCCTCCATGTATCTGCAAAACCTCTAAAGGTTTCCTCTGGGACCTGGTGCCAAGATGTTAACAACAGGTCCTTTAACAGCTGCAAGTTACGTGGCAGAGGTTCTGCAGAGCAAACTTGTTGGTCCAACACATCTCATGTGCTCAATTGGATTGAGATCTGAAGTTTGGTGGTCAGGGCAAGAGTCTTCATGTTCCTGAAGTCATTCCTGTATAACTCGTGCAATGCGACAGGGCACATGAAGGGGTGTATTTGGTCTTCAATGATGTTAAATTAGGTGGTATGAGACAAAGTACCTTCCACATGAATGATAGGACCCAGTGTTTCCCAGCAGCCCCCCCCCCTAAAATGGAGGGGAGGGGGTTCTAGCAGAGTCTGGGGGCATGCTCCCCCAGAAAACTTTTGAAAAAGATTGGCTAAAATTGCATTTCAGGGCATATCAGCTACAGAAATTAAGTGTTGTCAGAAGTCTATTTAAAACATGTTTCAAAATAATCTGAGTTATAAAGTCCTTTAAAAATAGATTTTTTTAAAATCAGAAATCTAAACCAATTTGATAAATTCAACACTTTTTATAAAATGTGTAAGAATTTTCCTTTCATGCGTGTGAGTGTGTGAATGTATCAAAATGCGTGAGACTTGGAAGGTATGGACATTGGTTAGCATGGGTAGTCAAAAATTAATAATAATCTCACCTCTTAATTGACCAGAAAACAAAGACATTTGAGAAGCAATTTTCTTGTCCAGTTCTTTGACTTCAGCCAAGTATCGATCTATCATTAGAACATCAGGTTGCATTGATTTGCCCATTGATTCATCACATTGTTGATCTTGCAGTTCCTCTTGTTTCTAAAAATAAAATAAAAATGAAGGTTAATTATTCACTAACATTTGAGAAGTTAAAACAAGTTTATCATTTTTAATCATATAAATCCTTTTTACAGTTATTTACTTTTAGTTATTATTCCTTAAGCTTCCGTTGAGATTTGAACAAATCCTTTATCCTAAGGAGCCTATCTGACAACTTAAGACTATTATATCTACCACTACATTTGTACCTCTTTAATCTGGCAACCTTGGGACCTGGCCATTGCCGAACCACAGAAAAACTTTTAAAAAAAGAAATTTTCCTAATAGTGTGGAAAATAGAATGATATATTTTTAATATCATTTAAATTATATAATAAATGAAAATTATTTGTGAAGCCTAAAAACATTAAGATATAGTTATGGTAGACCACTGGAATATAGACAGATAGCAAAAGTAATCAATAATAATAATAACAACAGATATATTAGTTTCAATTGCTTTGCATGTTATTATAGTCAATATAGATACATTCCATAGGTAATAAATTACTTTAACAAAATTATATACTTTAATTGCAGAAATACATATGCGAGAGTAATGATGATATCTTAGTTGTCAGCACCGGTGGAATCTCCACAGGTCCAGCTAGTTTGGCATTAATGGTAAACAATAATAACAAAAAAAATGAGAGAGAAATAGAATAGAGTTACATACTGTTTCGATTTCTTTTGACAATTTGCTAATTGTGTTCTTTACATTATCCAATTCCTTTTTCAGCTCCGGGAGGCCAGAAGAGGATATTTTGTTCATCTAAAAAGAGAAAAACTGAATCAGTCAAAACATTAATGATTACAAAGCAAGAACATTTGCAAAAGTGTAAAATTGGATTATTTGAGGAATATGTTTTTAGCATTTTCACTGCTAGAAACATTGTGTACAAGTTTAAAGTTTCCCAAATCACACCAAAGGCATCACCCAACATTTTTTCTTCATTTTTTAAAAGATTTCTTAGCAAAACTGTCTTTCAATCTGATCTTCTTCCACTTATAAATTCTTGACAAGTGCTGATTAACAACACTTCATGTGATAATAAATCATAAAAATGTCATTTTGTGTAAAAGCTATTTTTATGTAAATCAGCTACAATAACATTTTACTTCAAGTAAGTACTTAAAAAAAAGATTTGGTTGTCTAATGGATGATACTATCCAGTTATGTGTTTTTAAAAAAATCAGCCTTTAAGGTCCTTGTTGGTCATAGACTCTCCCCATGTAAGTGTATGACATGTTGGCAGAAGGCAAGAGATGGATGCATGCCTTTCCCAAGGGCATTAGTCCAACGTGAACTCAGCTGGAGTTTGAACTCGGCTCGCTGATCCCATTCTCTGTGCGTTTAACCATTCAGCCACTAATGTGCCTGAATTAGTTAAAAGACAAACTAATGCAACCTTTGCTCACAAGGTTGTATTTCTTAAACCCAAATAAACAAATATGGGTCTTTTTCGTTAGTCCCCACCAAAAGCAAATGTTCATAATTTTAGTGTATGGAAACCTAAAAAGAAAGAATAAAGATTATGTTGCATTTTCTTTTTCTTGCTGAAAGACCCCAAATACTAGCCCTACCCCTCACCTTAGGACTAACAAAATAAACTGAACATTTCCAATGGTTATGGAAATTTTGGTCTGGTGGGAACTAACCCTCCCCCTGCAAATGATATGCCCTACATTGCTAAGTTTTTCGTATGTCAAACTTTTGACAGCGCATTAGCCTCTTTTTAAGACAAAGCTACAAAAATCCAACAATTTGACTGATCTGGAACCCTTTTTAAAAGATATACAAACAAGATTTACCGTTCGGGAGAAAGGTTGAGATGTTTTGATTCTTCATGATCAAACTGCTGTTGAAATTTTAACCCAAACTAACATCACAAATTGAGTTTCTAGTCAGCAAGAAAAAGAAAATGCAACTAAATTTTGTTTCTTTTTTGGCTTCCGTACTTTAAAATTATGGATGTCAGTTGTTCGTGGTGACTAACGAAAAAGCCCCCAGTTGGTATTCAACAACTCCAGCATTTTCTCTTTTAATAATATCAAATGAGAAAGTAAAATATATATTTTTCAGGCTTGGAATTAACTATTTTCCAACCAACTCATCTAATTCAAATACTATAGAAATCAAACGGTAAATAAGATTAAGTATTTTTTATACTCACAGTTTCTTTAACTGGTTTCAGCTGCTGAATAGAGTCGTATTTCTTTTGATAGTCATCAAGATCTCTTTCTGCCTTCTGCAGCTTAGAGGGAACCATTCGTAACTTATTCTGCAACTGTAAGCAATAAATAACATAAGAAATTACTGGAATTCTAATATTTTGGGAAACTGAAAGGAGATTTAACCCTTTATAGAGCACCACAAAAGATATTTTAGTTATCAAAATAAATTTGTTGTATGTTAAACTAGACATTACAAGATATTTTCAGTTGCAAGTTTTCTTTTGTTTATGGGGGCAAAACCCCCTCTGATGAAGTGACCAAAAATGGAAAATAAATTAAAGTAGAATGTTAAATAAAACATAGAATTAAAGAATAACATTCAATATAATGAATAGATACAAAAAATTGATATTGACAAAAAAAATAACACCTCCGGTTTGATTTTAAAATTTCATTGTGCTGGCCAAAAACAGACTAATTTAATGGGGTGTTGTATGCCTCAAAACAGTTTCTCTCTTTGTTCAAGCACAAGTGTACTTTGCAAAGCTTGCAGACCACATTGGTGTGGATTATGTGGTCTTTGTGGTTACAATATTTGCATGTGGTTGACGGGTCCTCAGGTGATGATATATAGTCACTTGCCCTATAAAGGGTTAATAAGTAAAATAAAAGCAAACTTTTAACACAAGAATTTGTTTATTAAGAATATTTTATCATATATCATTATTTTTCTAATGCAAAATTTTACACTTTTAGCAGTAAGCATCATC
>VCCN01002796.1:798403-822205 GCA_006491835.1 Architeuthis dux | reverse complement strand
TAATGTAATTCTATAGTTACTCTGAAAACTATCAGTGCAGATCAGCTATATAATTTATATAGTAGTATTGTCAAAAGAATGAACTCAAAAATCAGTGGCCCTCCTAGTTAAAAAGCTCCTTAAAAATATGCAATAAATTGGTGTAAATTAACATTTAATAAACAGTCTATTGCAGCCTTTCTCAACTGGGGTTCCGCTGAACATGAAAAAAAGCACCTGACTTTTGACACTAGAAGCACCAGAATTTTTACCAAACAAAAAAGACTAGCAGCTATCATTTGTTTACAATCGTTTTAAATTTCAGTTTTTTTAAAGGAAAAATTTCAAAAAATAATATAATATAATATAATACTTATAATTAGGGTTCCACAGACTTAGTGATTTTTGTCGATTTATATTATCAGTAGTATTCATATTATCAGAAAAAATTACCAATTCTTATTGTTGATTTAGGTCAATTTTAATAAAAGGAAAATCCTGAAGAATTATTTATTTTTGTTTCCATAGGCGGACAAAAAAAGCAAATAGGTGCTTACCATTCAGTTTCATTCTGAGAAAATTTTCACTCAATTGTCTAAAATCAGGCTTTATTTACTAAATGATATTTGATATCTTGCTTTAATCATTAGATAACGCACCATATTTTGCATTTATATAAATCTTTGAACACACTGACATGTCATAAGCAGTACATATAATATTTAGGTTCCTTTAAATAGAAGTTATTTTTAGGGTCCCTCCAGTCTAAAGGTTGAGAAAGGCTGGCCTATTGTATCAAAAATTTCCTAATACTAATTAAAAACAGGACTAGTTAGTCATTCAATAGAAACTGCCACATGACAAACATCTTTTGGCAGCATGATCAATTAAAAAATTGAAAAAAGGGTGATCAATGAATAAATTACCTTTTGTTGGGTAGTGATCACTAAAAATGTCTGAATTTTCAAAAAACAAGCATGAGTGCTGCAGTTTGCTGCAGGACACACACTAAGGGACCAATTTAGCATAAACATACTTTGCAAATTTAATCCCCCACTAAAAACCTATCTAGGAGGGAATTTTCAAAGAACAAAAAAAAGTTCTTTCGAGACATAAGGAGTAAATGTTAAAAATTTCAGCCCTCTAGCTCCATTAGCCTGTACACATGATGGATGCATACATACATATATAGCCAGCCAGCTGAACAAGTTTCAGTTGACAGTTCCTAACAAAAGCGCTTTGGCCTTTATCAAGCCTTCATCGGATGTTCTAGTAAATCTTAAAGAGCTTCAAATGAGACTTTATATATTCTAATGAGCTACAATGTTTCAAACCACAGGAATGATTATTGTTAAATCTGATAGGACTGAATTTGAAATGGCATTCTTATAGACACATGGACTTGCAACGATACATGAAATTAGAGAACCATATAGATCCCCACAGAAAGAAAGTAAAATACCTTAAGAAAGAAACCCAGGAATACATGGCCTAGGAACAGAACCCTAAACAATACAGGTCTGGTTATTAAGAACTCAATAGAAACCGTCACGTGACCAATGTCTTTTGGCAGCATGCTGTTTTGGGGGTGATCAATTAAAAAATTGTTAAAAAGTTGATCAATGAATAAGTTACTTCTCTCGCCTTTTGTTGGGCGGTGATCACTAAAAAAGTCTGAATTTTCAAAAAACAAGCGTGGATACTCCCGGAGACAAACTAAGGGACCAATTTAGTATAAACGTACATAGTAAATTGAACCCCCCCACTAAAAACCTATTATGGGGGGGAATTTTCAAAAAACAAAGAAAACGTTTTTTCTAGCCATAAGGGGTAAATGCTTAAATTTCCTGCCCTCTAGCTCCATTGGTGCGGCCAGTACGCGCGATACAGACCAACCTATGTGAGACAGTTTTGTTCATGGATTCTAATAGGTGAAAACCAATGCTTTTACCTGCTCAGATTTCTTAACTTAGCTAATTCATTACAGGTTTGCCGTGCTATCTGAAAGTTCCTATAAAAACCTTTTGTAAGCCAAAATGGCATAAAACAAAGATGCAATAACCATTAATTGATATGAGAAAATTTTTGAGCGTTCCAAGACCCCCAAAATGGTGATGATGGTATGTTAGGCTGAGTAATCAGAGGTTGGAGTGGTGGGAGGTACAAGAGACTAGAACGTAGGAGATAGAGAGGAAGAGTTTGCGTGCTGCCTCTATAACGGCTTGCAGCAAAAACAAACACTGAATGCTTTTTTTTCCACATTTCGCCTTTTTTTGTAGAAGTGAACAAAGTGGCGTAAAGCACCCTTTCGAAAAGCGGGGTATACCTGTATAATACAACAAAATATCTCCAGAAAGTAGTATTTTTCCTTTAAAAAAAAAAAAACGTTTAAATTGATATACACTTTTAGTTGTATTGAGAAAATAAATATCAACCTTTTTCTGATCTGATCTTCTTTAGAAGTCTTTTCTTTCTTAAGCATGTCAATCTGAGTCTGAACTGTTGATTGTTGATGGAGAGCACTCAGAGTGGAACTAGAAGAAAAAAAGAAAGAAAAAAAAAACAATGTCATTTTACTCTTAAATTCATACAAAGAAAATAGAATGTCAATTTCAAGGGAAATAATTCAGATTGAAATTATCACCTTTTGACCATTTGGTGAATTTTTTTATTTTTTAAATATTCTATTCACAGAAAAGTTCCACTATTTTTTACGTTAATCATTGATGAGTTCGACTGTCAATTACAAGCGGTTTATGAATTTAAGAGTTAACTTACAGTCTACATTCATAGTCTGTCCAATGTAGTTATTGAAGAACAACTTTTTCTGAACAATTATTATTAATCTTTGACTACTATTTACCATCATCTTAATTCTTTTTTTTGTTTTAATCACAACTTAACTCAGGCCATTAATCTACAGCAGCGAATAAACAGCCTGGATCAGAAGTAAAGAATACACTCTCAGTGAGATTCAAACCCATGTCCCTCTTGCCAGAGGGAAGCCAGATTTAACACATGTGCTGCTATACCAACTTAGCTACAGGAGCTTCATTGTTCCGCAGAAGTCCAAATTCAACCTTTAAACCTACTCTTTACCCTGATATTCCCAGCACCATATTTGTTTTGTTTTCTGTACTGCTAACTTTAAGCTGCTTGCTGCCAAGTATATTTTTAAATGTTGTAACTCCTGTGCCAGGTTTTTCTTGTAAAAAATTTGATGAAAACAGAGTCTTCATTCACTAATTATATTAACCAAAGTAAATATGCAAATCTCTATTGCTTGCACAAAGAGATGCTGCCATTCTTCATGAAAGAATAACATAACTATTGTAAGATCAGTTATCTCATCTGTGGCACTGGATTGAATAACACTATCATGAGACAACACTAAATAACACTATCACTCATCTGTGCCACTGGACTAACAATTTACTAAGATGAGTTATATCTTGTCCATGGCAGCGAACAGATTAAAGAATGTCTTCAAATTTTCCTAAGAACATTTTTTTTATGTACAACCAGTTAACACTAATTGCATATCAATTGATTATCTAATTCAGAGCTTTCCAAACTGCGTGTCCCAACACTTTAGTGTGTTGCTGATAATCTCTAGGTGGGTCGTGAAATTAAGTATAATTTTGTACATCTTTTAAAGGATACTTTTCCTGGGTCAATTGAACTGCTGGGATGACATATATTTAGCTTGGCTAACAAAACTTTAGTAATGTGTCACAAAATAATTTGTGTTTAAAATGCGTGTCGTCTTTGCAAAAAGTTTGGAAAGTTCTGATCTAATTGATAAGCCAAAGCCAACAATAATGAAATAACTATGTGATGTATATGAATTATTCATTGTATGTGGTATAGACAGACTATTTTCCTCTATGTTGTTAATTCTTTTCACAATGTTTCGGCGAAAACATAGGAAAAAAATATTAAAAATTGGATGTGACGTGTCAGGTAGAATGTGCTTCAGGAATTAATTCTATATTCCAGAACTTAAAACACCCAAAGAAGGCTGGAGCATACACAGCTGAAAACATATATGAAGAAAATAGTCCGAGTATACAACATACTATGATTAAAACACTGGGTCTAACAAAATTCAGACAAGAACTGTACATGAATTAGTTTTTCTAGGAAAATTGCTAGAATTATTTAACATTAAGTATGAAAATAATCATCCATGTCCCTTTTTTTCCTCCTTTTTTATAAAACATTTAGGCCAAAAATCTTCAGAAAACCAAGTAATAATTACTCAAGTTCATTGAATTTTTCCTCAAGAGACTTTTTCTCCAAGTTCATTTTTTGAATTTCCTTCTTTAGTTCTTCAGGATTAACAGCATTTTCTGCATTTTTCAGCTCATGTTCCTTGAGAAAAGAAAAGAAAACGTTTTGGGAATGTGGCAGCAAGTTTTTCAGATTTTCAATCAAATAACTAAGAACCAAAATGTTTCTTTCGGCTATTTTATTATTTAAAAAAACATAAATTGACATTCTGATCAATAATCCAGATATCAAAAATAATTACCTTTACCAATGAATAAGTAAAAATGAGAAAAATTACATGATTTATTCTTTATTGGATGGAGCATTGTCAATCATTCATTTTTCGCTAGAATTTCTTTCATCTTAATTATAGTTACTTTTCATCGCAACTCAGACCGTCAGTCTATTTTTGATTTGCACTGTTTACTCACTGCCGTAGACTGACTGTCCCAGTAGTTGTGATGAAAAGCAACTGAAATTAAGATGAAAGAAATACTAGTAAAAATATTAATAATGGTAGAAAAATTACTGTTCAACTGTTGTTCAAATTTTATAATTCAATGTTATTACCAAATAACACAGGAAAAAAAATAGTGATTCTGAAAGAAAAGCACAGGAGTAGATTAGTCTAAAGAAGAAAGCTTCATAACTTTTAATAAGTTATAATCTTTGTAAATGTGATTGTTCAAAGAATGTAGAGAGACATTAAAATCAAGGCGTTTTACTTACAGCAGCCTTTAATTCACGTGTCAACTGATCAAGGTTTCCAGCAGATGCATCTGTTTCACTGAGCTTATAGTTTATTCTTTTGATTTCACTATTGTTTTTATCCTAAATAAAAAAAAATTAATTTTCTCAAATTTGTATACAGAATCCAAAAGAGCATTAAATAGTGTTGTTAAATTTAACATTAACAAATCTGATAATAAAGACTGCATGAAAGACGTCCTTAAGCACTGTGGCATCACTGTAAATAAGTATGAACAAAAATGAAAAAAAATTTCAAGTGTCTAAGTGACACCTGATTTTAAAAATGTATGTTAGACAATGCAGTACACATATATTTGAGTGGAAAAAACTAACAAGATTAAAATGCACCACAGTTGTGCCGTGCAGGAAAAGGCATGTTGTCGTCTGCAGCTCCCATAATTTGAAATAGCGGTCAATTTACATAAACAAAAAACAGAATAAAATAAATGGAATATACAGCTGGTAAAATTTTTTTTACATTTTGCTATATTTAATTATTCATCCTTGTTAGTTTTTATATAAGTTTCAGTCAAACCGCGATATAGAAAGAATAAAAAATATACATTTAAAAAATATCGAAATAATCGATAAAAATGATGAAAAATTTTTTGTAAAAGAGTATTGAGTGAAAAATACATTTTTTTCTCAGATCAAAAGCCTGAATTATAATTAATCGAATAAAACTAAAAAGTTGCTGAAAAAAATTATTTTACTTAATTTTCCTGTTTTTTTAATCCCAAAGTAAATGTTCCGTTCCAGCAGTTTCTGAATATTATTCGAAAAAAAGTAAACATAATTAGTATCTCGAGGGATATATCTGTAAAATGTATAAAAATCAACAAAAGCATGATTATATAAAATAAATAAATCATCTAAATTCGTTCTTTAATAAATAAGTATCAAAAATTTGATAATATGCTGATTTTTGCCAGATTTCTCAAGTGTCGATTTCATGCTGAAGTTTTTCCTCCATTTTGTTCATACCTACCTGTATATGAGCTGAATGGCACAGCATAACACACATAGCCTGTATATCTTTTGAAAAAACCTGAAGAAAACAGATCATCAGCGCCAGAGAACGCCAAAAGGGCTAATCATCTATGCCAGGAGTATTCAACCTTTTTCGCTCATTTCGCTCGCTTTGACATATTTTAAAGAGATTAAAACATGCTACCGCCCACCTAACATAAAAATTAGTTCTCTTCAAAACAAACTACTGCCCACTTAAAATCGCCCACTATTGGGCAGTATCACCCACATTGAAGACCCCTGATCTATGCCCCCAGCACTCCAGTACCCAAACTGTCCCTGAATTGGATTTGTCAGCCACATTTGGGTCCACCGCTGACAGCACAGCTACAGACATCATCAAAACAATGGTTAACGAACTAATAAATTTGAAAATTTTAAGTTTGTTGAAACATAACCAATTAATTTCATCAAATAAATTTTTTTAGCTTGTTTATTAGCAGGATGCATAGTGTATCATATTATATTCAATAACGTGGCTTAACAAAAATAAAAGTTATAGATGGCATGTCCAAATGACACATTGATTGAAGGCAATACATGTAAACTAGTACATGATTTAAGTACATGTCATGATTATTTTGGTCTGACCACAGGCAGATAGATGGAAAGACAGATGGACACAACCGAATACATATACCTCTCCAACCTCTTTGGCAGAGGTAAGAAATAAGTAAATAAAAGAATAATGCAAACAGCGCTGATTTTTTAAGTAGATATTTCACTGCGTAAAATTAAAATTATTTACAATGATATCCTGTTTCATCTTGATACTTTGTTCTAATTTAGTTTTCTTCTCTCGGACGTCATCCATTTGAAGCTGAAGAGCGGCTTCTTTCTCTTCAAAGGTTGCCTGAAAAAACATGAGAAAATTTGTGTCAATTTAGAGTAGGTAAACAACAGTAAGTGAACAATAGAATATAGGCTAGTCAAAGAAGGTTTTTTTTTTAAACTAATAAATTTTCAAAGTTACTAAGATACTTTCTCCCAGAAAAATAAAAAGTATTTTTTGTGCTTTCAATCCAACTATTCTTCGTAAAACTAGGTTTTGGCTTTTATAATGATTATTAGAGTTTAAATTTTACAGTCAATAAGTAACTGCCATCTTAGCGTAATAAAAAATAGGAAAAGAAGGTTGGATTGAAAGCACAAAAAATATGTTCTATTTTTCTGGGAGAAAGTAACTTCGACCCCCCCCCCCCCCCACACACACACACACACACACTTTTCCGGAGTCAAGGCAAAATGTGTTCCATTTTGATTCGACAATTTTCAGGGTGCCTGAAGTAAACTTGATCCCTAAAACTAAAATCTAACATGGAGACCGATGTTCTCATAAATAAGATTTATTTTAGACATAATTAAAAAAGATATTGGCAATTATAAAAGAAAAATGAAAGGTAATTTACAATATCTTATACTTATACATTATTAATACACAGCGATAAAATAGAATATTTATGAAAAGGTCCATTAAATCCAAAATCCATTATACCTGGGTCCGTTAAATCAATGGTTTACTATACTTGTGACAAGTTTCCTTAACTAAGTCCACAAATATTCAGACACTTTTTTAAAACACACAAACATTACGACAAAATCTTAAAATGCCTTTCTTTATTAAATGACACACACATATACTAAAAAGCATTCTTTAAAGATACTGTCACTTTAAGAGAAAATTAAAAAACAAAACATACCTTCTTTTCCTTTGCCTCTTTCATCAATCTATCATGTTTTTCTTGCAGTTTTTCCAAAAAGCGAGAACAATTTCGAATATTTGAAAACTCTTCAGTTTGAAATCCTATTTTGAAAATAAATATGCAAGAACCACAATATATTTGAAGAGAAGAACAAAATTTAAAAGTGCCAAATAAACTAATGAAATTAACTGGATTTGATTAGGAAAAAACAATTCAATGATTCTCATCAGACTTTCATAACAACAACTTTTGTTCTAACAGCACTATTTTAATGACAGGCGCATTCTAATGGCATGTTTGTTTTTATATTCTTGCAAGATTATTGTCAGAGATTATATGATTGATTGATTGATTTGTTTAGCGGCATATCAACCCTTTATGGGTCATTTAATGCCAAAATAAGTTTCAAATTAAAAAAAAAGATTTTTTAAATTGAATCTTGCGACTTTGGTGAAAGGTTATTTTTCTTTTTTTAAATAGTCTTGCAACTTTGGTGAAAGGTTAATTTTTTAACTAGTGTCTTGTGACTTTGGTGAAAGGTTATTTTTTTTTAACTAGAGTCTTACGACTTTGGTGAATGGTTATTCTTTTTTTTAATTAGCGTCTTGCAACTTTGGTGAATGGTTCCTTTTTTAATTAGAGTCTTGCAACTTTGGTGAAAGTAAAGTTGGCCCCTGGTTGGGGGTGGGGGTCCTACCCCTCTGCAGGGGATGCAATCAGCACATTCTAAGCCCCAGCCGACAGGGCCGGGCCTCTGTTTGGGGGGTGTCTTACCCCTTTGCAGAGGATGCAGTTGGCGTATTCTAGGCCCCAGCTGACAGGGCTGTGTCGGAGATTAGTTTGCAGCAACAGCATATTAAGATATCATAGCTTTATTTTAAAAACTAAAAACCATATATGGGTCATTAGACTGTAAAAGGGTAATAAAAAGTCATTTTTGGTTTCTCATTATTAATACACTTTGTATAAAATCCACAAAATTTGTTATAACAGAACTCTTGAAACCCTGAGGGTGCCATAATAACGGGAGTTGACTGATCCTATTCAGCACATTTACTTAAAAGATGGAATAGAAAAGAATGGAGGTGGCCTAACAGTTAGCAGCACGGAAAATGGAATCAGCGAACTGCATTCAAACTCTGGCTAACAGTTTGTGTTCACTTTGCACTAATGCACTATGGGAAATATCAGGGCAGACTGGACTCTTCAGCCTTGATTGGCAACTAGTTTAGGATACTCCTCTGAATTCAAAACTGGTAAAGTCATACCCTTTGCCCAGCGTCGTGACATAAAATCCTTTTTCTTGTCCAAGGATTACTCAACATGTATTTATTATTTTCCTCTTAATAAATAAAAGTAAGTGCAGTCCTTTGCTTTTCTGAATACTTTTAATTGGTAAAAGCCTTAAAACATCTCAATGAAAATAGCAATAAACTATGAAAATGTAAAATATTGAAAATTATTTTCGATTTCAGTGTTCTAGACATTATAAATATTAAAATTCTAAAACTTCAAAAATTAAAAATTTTGTAAAAATTAAAAATTTTGTAAAAATTAACGTTTTTTTTTAACATAGTTCCGTCTTGTGTATGTCTTCTGATATATGTCTTAACCGTTAGAACGTGAACATCTCACAAGCGTTTTGTAGGCGTGAATATTATTAAATTATTTACGACTGGTCAAACATAGTTTCAAATTGAACCAAACAAATTGAATCTCTTAAAGAGGCTTCATTAGTTGTAATGTCCAATCCAATGTCAACTGTCCAATGGAATTAAAACCGATTTACTATATAGATTGAATTAGAATATTTTTGATGGAATTAAGTGGTTATTATTACCTTCAATGTTATACTTTGTGGCCAATGTCTTCATCAATTTGCTGCAATATTTCTCATTTTCTGTATTTGCCTTGGAAATAAATTAACACAACTGTTTAGTAACACTTTTCTTAACTTTGAACAAAAAAATAAAAGTAATAAATATAGATCATTTTATAACATAACTAGTTAATACCCATAAAATAAAATTCAAATTCATGGATATATTTAAATTTCTACTCAATTTGTTTCAGTAGAAGAGTCCATTGTTTAAAAAAAGTAGGTAGAAGATATTTTTTATCAGCAAAATTGCTGCCTAGAGGAAGAGTCCATTGTTACCGACAGAGAAACAAAAAAAAAACACTGTTCATTATGTAAGTAGATATACTTTTAAGTTAATTCTTAATTAAAAAAATCATGATCATAGTTCTTATTCTGTATAAAATTGGAGTTTATCTGAATGAGTTATAAAATTACACTAAGAATCTAACATAAATAATTGGTTCTAGATTAATAATTTAACGAGTCTTCTAGAATAATTGGAATGAATACAGTTGGTGTTTAAGTCCAAATAAAAGCAAGATTTCAAATATTGAATTTCAAGTTAGGTAGGCCACTCTCTGGTGAGACTATCATTATACAATCTTACAACCACACCAATTAAGCACTTATAATTTGTTTTTTAATATCCAAGTGGTATTTATCTTTATTCTACAAATTATTTAGATTAGTATACCTATCTTTATTGTTTTTTTAATGCATAAGAACCCAGACCCATTTCTACTTGAAGGAACATTATGTGGGATTCTGGGTAGGCAAATTGACACACAGTCACGTGACTGCACCAAGATGTTCAGTAGATGTCACTTAACACTTCATGAGTTAAAATCAAGGATAAAATATAATATTATATAAGAGACTGTGCAGATCAATTAAATTGTATGTGACACCGATGTCACTGTGGATTCTTATGGGTTTTAATCATGTTTCAGCTGGTATGTTCTTTAGCTTTCTGAAAGCTGAACATATCAATTGAAGCATTGTGATAAAAACAATACAGATGAGGATACTAGTCCAAATAATTAATGGAATAATAATCACAATGCTTCATCTCAGAGAACAAGGTACTGTATATTCTGGAATTTTTTTTACTAAAGAGATAGCCCCAAATCAGTAGTTCGACTTATACGCAGGTCAGTCAAAAATGTCAATACTTTTTCTTATACAAATACAGCGTCGATACACACAATATTGATTGGTGAGTAATAATGCCCGTTGATTTAACTCAATTCATTAGCATGGTTTTGTATGAAATGCTATATAGGTAGTATACAGTGCGTGTTTTGTCATATACATTTTAAATAATTTTTCAGGAAGTTTCATCACACTGATGAGAATTTCACTTTTACGACCTGAAAACAACGCTCGAAATCCACATTTCCGCAACAGCTGACCAAGTGCCATAAACAGTGACTTTACAAGAAAGGGATATCTTTCATGAAGACGTTATGGCAAAATAATGGACTCAGCTTATATTCGAGTCAGTTGATTTTCTGAAGTTTTATACTCAATTCCATGGTCGACTTATATTAAAAACTATACAGTATTTATCTCTTTACTAGTTTAAACATAACGTCAAAAATGGACGCAGCATTTGAATAATTTTGCAATTGCATTGTATTTAAAAAATATCAAAAACATTATGTTGCTCTGTATTTTTTTGTTTATGTTCAACCAGAATGAACCCGGATTTTTTACACATATGCAAAAAGAAAAATACGGTAGACTACTCTATAATTAGTATAGGTATTTCCCTTCACAAATCTTACAGACAAAAAATATAGACATACACGTGGCATATTATATAAGTAAATGATAGTAGTATCAATGAAAAATAAATTCTCACATCAGCTTCTTGCACAAGTTTTCCCAGTTCAACCAGTAAACGGTTCTTTTTACTCTCCAAAGCCGCAGTGTCCTTATTTAGTTTCTCAAGTTCCATTTCAGACTAGAGTAAAAAAAAATTAAAGAATACAAAAGGTGTTAATATATACAGTGCAATACAATTCATGAAAAATATTCAATAGTTGTAAAGTGACTGGTTTCAAAACTAGATGGTTTACCCTTTGAGCAGAATTTGAAATTGTGATTAAGTTATGCAAGAGTGAATGGAAATACAATTATTTTGTGATAAGATAACTGTTTTGGCATATTATCTTGATTTATTTTTTATTAGATGAAACACTTATATAAGACTTATGTCCGTCCACACCTACAGTACTGTGCACAGGCCTGGTCACCATACTTAGAGAGAGATAACAGTTATGAGGATAGGCTAAAAGTGTAAGGGTTAACATCGTTAGAAAATAGGATAGGACGGGGAGACTTAATAAAAATGTTTAAGATTATGCATGGTTTAGAAGTAGTAAACCCTGGGACTGAGAAGCCACATATATACGATAAAAGCAAATAGAAGTAGATTGCATATCAGAAAATTCTTTTTTAGCAATAGAGTGGTAGGACTTTGGAATAGATTACCGGAATATGTAGTGCTATCAAAAGATGTAAATGATTTTAAGAAGAATTATGATGTTTATTACACCACCGCAAAAGGTTTAAAGCACTAGATATTGTGTAAATATGATTGTTATGATGTGTGCTTGTATATACAAATTGTATACTTTTTTTTTCACACTAAAATAAAATGTTACACCATTTTTTTTTACTAGTATTTCTTTCATACATGCTTTTTCAACACAACTCCTCAGACCGTCAGTTTAGCAGTGAGTAAACAGCGCAGATCAGAAATAAAAAATAAGCTCATGTCCCTTTTACCTCGGAAAGCCTACCTATGTATGGCAACTGCTCTACCAATTGAGCTACCAGAACCCTTACGGCTGGCAGAAGATCAAATCTAATCCTTAAACCCATCCTGGAATCAGGGGAAAATAAAGGACAATTCAAGTACAAAATTAATAAAAGGGTTTTTAAAAACAGTAAAAAAAAAAAGTTTTTTAAATTTGAAATAATTCTCAAACAACTTTTTTTAACCTGGGCGAGTAATTCCTGTCTCTCTTGTAGCTTGTCTTGAAAATCTCTAAGTTTCCTTTGTAATTCTGGGGTTGTACCTGAAAGACAAGAGATAAGTATAATTGTACTGAAAAATGTTTAATCTTTCTGAGTATTATGTTATGGGAGTGTAGAGCAAAAACAAATATGAGATGGTTAACAAAATAAAACCAAAAAAACATGGCCATCTAAATGAATATAGTGTCTTTGCCAGTCTAACAACATCATAAATTCCAAACAATAGACACAAGAGAAAAACATTTTTTTTAACATAAGAAACCGAAGACATGATTTTTTTAAATGAAATATTTTCAGGATTTTTAAATTGGATTTTTTTAACCACAACACTAGAATTAGGATGTTGTCAATTTTGAAGAATGTAAGAGAGACAATTCACTCAATTTTTTATTTTTGTTACAAAATGCTTTTACAGAAGAAGCCGCTTGTTGTGATCACTTTGAGACAGAGGACTGAATTAGAGAATAAAAAAATATTCTTAGTGAAATCAGTTTAATTTTAAATTAATTTTTAACTCGGTTTATTATTCAGAGCATAGATACAATTCATGCAGAACCATATGAATCGACAAGCTATTTTAAAAAGCTGAATAAAAAATTAAAAAATGAATGAAAATTTTTTTAAAGACTAAAAAAAGAAAATAACATATATGCTGGTATATAAGATGGACAAGATGATTTAAAAAAATATCTATGTAAATATTACACTGTATCCACTGCGTTGGTATTATGACTACTGAAGTTTGATATGGACAGTTATGGGGCTTGGATGAGTTGCCGTAAACGGTAGTTATCCTTATCTTATAGTCAGGCATATATGGTATGTATACACATTTTTGTCATTACCATATAGAAGTAAAACCTAACTACGTACTTACTATTAGGCAAAATTTAAAAAGACAAATCATTGAAATTCAAGTTGGTAACCATATATTTTGAAAGGTAATGTTTATGTATAATTTGTCTCAGTAGAAGACAAGAATCATGCTTCATTTTATCCAACAATGTAACTGACATGAAATAAACTGAATTTTGCTAAGTCTTTTCATCATCTATCTTTTCTCCCATGTCAAGGCAACTGAAGATACCCTTGCTTTTGGAGAATGCTGATGCTCTAGGCTTCAGCTTGTTTTGATATAGAAATTATTATCTTTTTTAACTTAATGAAAAAATAACAGCATCTGCTGACAAAAAAAAAATCATTGAATATGTGACATTACTTCTGGAGCAAGTTTGACATACTAATATCTCATTCTAAATGTTGTTTTATTATGGAAAGTTTTCCTATTATCATGTCTTTTTTTTCTACATCCACAATAGTTTTTTTGTATTGTCTGTTAATTTCATCATGTAATATACACTAAAAAAAGGAAACAAAAGTTACATAAAGGCTGGACATTTCGATAAGTATGATATAATAAAATACATAAAAACAGGCTCATCAGACTGAAATATCTTTTTATAATCAGTAAAAAAACAGGTCTGGTGAGTCACTCAATAGAAATCAATGTGACCAACATCTTTTGGCAGCATGCCATGTTGGGGGTGTGATCAATGAATAAGTTACTTCTCTCCCCTTTTATTGGGCCGAGATCACAAAAAAGTCTGAATTTTCAAAAAACAAGCGTGAACACTGCCGGACACAAACTAAGGAACCAATTTAGTATACACTTACATTTCAGATTGAACCCCCCCCCTACCCCCCCAGTAAAAACGTTTTTTGGGGGGAATTTTCAAAAAAACAAAAAAAGGTTGTTTTTTAGACATAATAAGGAGTAAATCTTTAAATTTTCAGCCCTCAAGCTCTATTGGTGCAGCCTGTATGTGTGATACCTACATAGCTAGCCAGCCAGCCCAACTTAAAAACTGAAGAAACCTGTTGACAGTTCTGGTGACAGTTTTGGTTGATGGTTTCTAACATTAGTAAGGAAACCCGGTACTGTGTTCTTTGACACATTTAATAGATTACTGTAGATTTAAGGTGTACATCCAATGCTGCACAAAAAGGGGGTTGGGAAAAACACTGACACAGTTTGATGTGAACAGTCACTGGATAAAGCAAATGCTCCAATGGCGGAAAAAAACAAAAACTCGAACGGGACACCTCCTAGACAGTCACTGGTTCGCCTGGATCAACACTTGTTAAGCTCCTTGGACTGACAACAACATTGTACGAGTCCTAAATGCAACTCCCTGTCCAACCATCACTTCTCCATTTTATCGGCCAGAACAGCAGGGGAAAGACCTGTATGTGGCAAGAATGAAGCGTTAGTATCCCAGATGTACCATGAAAGCTTTTGATTTAAAAGAGCCATCACGAGCACATCCGGATCCTTCGTTGATGCAAATGCAAGCGACGCGCACCCGTTTCAATCTCTGAACCGGCAAGTCTTCACCATAATTACATCAGAGCATCTAAGTTTTCGGACATTTTTTCACTTACCTTGGAATATATTTTCAATGGTATTCTCTAACTCTTCAATGTTCTTCTCCAGCTGTCTTTTCTCACTCATCAACACTTCTGTAAACAGACAAGCATAAACAAAAATAAATTATTATAAAATGTAAACATTTACAAAATCTGACAAGAATTTCTAAATAAATAAGAGATGCAAGTTCAAATCTTGCCAGAAACTAATTTAAAAAAAAATGTATTTCTATTCCATGGTGTTTACTTAATGGTTATAGAATAAACATAAAAAACAACTGATATATATTGATATATATATATATATATATCAATATATATCAGTTGTTTTTTATGTTTATTCTATAACCATATAAAAAATGTATATATAATATGGGATTCGCTACAGATTGACAGTCCGTTTCATTGCCACATGCAATTCATCAGGTGAATGGTCTAAAATCAAAAGAACAAATAATTTTATATTTGTTCTTTTGATGTTAATAAGGTTTATTTTAAAAAAAATGTTTTTAGGTATTTCAGATAGTAACATAAGGTCTTGTAAGGGGGTTATGAGTGGGTGTGGGTTAGGTTTTAAGTTGGGGGTAATAGGCTTATTTGTGTGTGTGTGTTTAATCGAATCTATTGTGTTATGGTGAGTTTTGAAGGTGGTTATCTTATGAGCTGGAATTAGGTATTATTTGGGTTGTTTAATTTAATATTAAGTCCCTTAGGGGAAAGATTTTGTAGGAGTGTAATCCACATATTCTTGTGAGATTCAAGGATTTTTGTAGCCTTATTAGGTGTAATCTTTTCTATTCTTTCAATAATGGTGAATTTTGCATCAGTGCTAAAGTTGTGGTTAGGTAGGCGAAAGTGTTGTTCTACTGGGAGTAAATTGACAAGATTAGCAGATTTAATTCTATGTCTGTAATTGTTGAGTCTAATATTAAATGGCCATTCAGATTTACCTATGTATTGTAATGTGCATTGTTTGCATTCAAAGAGATAAATTACATTGTTACTTTTGCAGTTAGAACTATGTTTACCATTTACCATTACAAGCTTTTTGGTGATGTAGCTAGTGAAGGAATTAGTGTGTTTGAGGTGGTTACAGCATAGGCTCTTTTTGCTGTTGCATGGTTGGCAGAATTTGATAGTTTTTTTAGTTACTTTTTCTACACACACACACACACAAACAATAAATAAAAATAAAAACTGAGATATATAGATAGATATATATATATATATACACACACACACACACACAATAAAACTGTTAATCATACCACTAAACTCTCTTAGTTTTGCTTGTTCAACAGAACTAACCATTACAAATCTGATTCTGTTTTTGAAACCCTGATTAGAATTATAGATAGTACCGGGATCTACCGTAAGATTGCACAAGACGGTAAAACAGCCAAATTTGGGTGAAAAAAAAGGGCCATTATTAATTTCTTTGAAGCAACGTTTTGTTTATACAACAAATTGGCAGATATTTTGGACTTGAGTTCTTTATTATTATATACGTATTCAAGATGTCCGATTTTTTTAATACTAAAGAGCACTAAAACATAGATGCTTTCAAATTTTCCTCTTCAAAAACTTGAGCCCTAATAAACGCCCTCCTAAAATAACCGCCCATAGGCGATCTATCAGGTGTGCGATATTACGGTAGATACCAATAGTACTAAGCCACTAAAAATGTATTGTGATTTTCAGTTGGCAACTGACAAGTTGTCTATTAACTGTCAGCAAATTATTTGATATCATATAAATTTATGCATGTTACTTTTTACAAGAACAAATAAACTGCTTGTAGTTTTGAAAAAGAAATTAATAAAAGAATATTTACCAACATCGGTTTTCAATTTGTGGATTTCTTCTGAACGGTTACGAATATCGTAAAGTTTTTCCTGAAGACAATTTTAAAAAGATCTTCAATTGTTTGACATCAAAATAACATTAAAAATAACTGGCTGGTCCGTTTAAAAGAATTAAATTTTTTTTATACACAAAACACCAAAGTTTTTTTTAAACAACTTGCATAAAAACCCACAACAATGTAAGTCCCTTTTCTTTTCTACTTTTTCTTCCTTTTTAAAATTTCGCATTTAACTTGAGTCACAAGCTAAAAATATTTTAAAGATAATTGCTTTGAGAACTAAAAAATATTTTTAGTAATTCTATCAGATTTTATTAAAAAAAAGTTAATTTGTTAGCACTGCTGCTTGATCCAAATAAATGGCACATTGGTCATAATAAATTAAGCAAATTAGTGATGATTACATACGCTTGAATTGGTTCTTATAATATTGATCCTATAGTGCGGCTGGTCATAATAACCGTTGGTCCTATTCAGCAGAATCCACTGTATTTTAAAATGGTATGATGTCACAACCCAAGTTAACTTCAGAATTGATTGATTGATTTGTTTAGCAGCATATTAATCCTTAATGGGTCATTTAATGCCGAAATCAGTTTAAAATCTCAAAATTAGAGTCTTGCGACTTTGGTAAACGGTTATTTCTTTTTTTTTAATTTGAGTATTGCGACTTCGGTCAAAGGTTATTTTTTTCTTCCTTTTTAAACTAGTGTCTTGCGACTTTGGTAAACAGTTATTTTTTTTTAATTAGAGTCTTGCGACTTTGGTGAATGGTTATTTTTTATAAAATAGAGTCTTGCAACTTTGGTGGCGCCTGTTTAGAGGGGTCTTATCCTCTGCAGGGGATGCAGTCAGCGTATTCTAGGCCCCATCTGACAGGGCTGAACTTCAGAATTAATCAGGTATATAAATCTATTTGTATAAAATCTGATAGCTATTTACAACTAAAATATAAATTTCTTAAGAAAATGTTCAAAATATTGTAGTTGTGGGTCTTAAAAAAACTCACGTTAAATAAATAAAGAAGTCCATGACTCAATTAAAAAGCAACAAAAAACGTATTTCTATTATGATTTCATAAAAACATAACCAATTTTAGGTTTTGGAGTCCAAAGGCAAAATAAGTTTCAAAACTATTATATATGTAACATTGTAATGCTAACAACATGAAGGATTGTAAACAAAAAATATTTGTACAAATAAGTAACATATAGTCAAGGTCAAATTTATTTCTGGAGTGGCCATCATGGAGTAAAATTTGTTTAAATCATAAAAGAAGAATGTTGGAAATAAAATCTCTCACCTCAATTGGTTGTAAAAGTTTTAATGTTTTTTCTACTGACTCTTCTGATGCTGCATATTGAGCTTCTAAATCACTTTTGTCATTCTCCAACTGAAAGAAAGATATTACAAATATATTTCATATATCATTTACCCATAATCTGTTTTCTTTTAAAACCTGTCTTTTACCAGTATAAAATACAGACCCATTTTTCACACCTCTAGAACTAAATTGGACAACTGATAAACATAGGCATAACAATATTTGCAGCATTGTACAATCGATTTTAAATCAAAGTTCACAATGTTTTAGTTGGTAGTTTTTCATCAAATCTGGACTGTAGGGATGTTTACTTGGGTGAACGCCCCCCCTGCAGGCAATGTGAAGAATGGGCAGCCTCGGTCATTGTGAATGCAATGGCCACACAGTGCACAAGCTCACTCAAAGGCGTCTCACTGCTGACTGAGTAACCTCATGGGAGAATGTTTGTACACCCATGTGCAGTAAGATCCCTCTGATTGGTTGCCAAGTTACATCAAGGCTGTGTGTTGTATAGTGCCTTGGTCCACAGGAGGAAAATCGTGAACTTGGAGAGAAAGGAAGGAAGACTCGAAACTTCTTTATAAAAAAATCCGGATATATTTTTATTTCATAACTTACACTTCGTCGGCCGGAGAATGAAGAATGGGAGACAGATAATGAGAGTGGTCCCAACAGGGAACTCGTTCCTGTGCCTTCCGGGCCCAGCCTAGGCAGTTTGCATTTCTGGCTGTCTCTTTGCTCTCTGTTCTGAGTCTTTCTTTTATCAGGTTTGAATGCCCATGCTTGTGTGTTCAACATCCTGTTTTCGGACACCCATGCATATGCATATTTCCTAAGGTGACCGGGTCACTTCCACTTCTGCCCAGGTGTTGGCCTGGAAATGACCTCCCGTGGCAGCATATCATAACACGTGCAACTGGTTCTCGAGATATTCAAGATACCTTGTGAATTACAAACTCACTCATATGACTGCAGTTATAGTAACAAAAACCAGCTATTGTGTTTTATAGCAATTGAAAATGTCAACATAGGTTTCTTCAGTTTTTAAGTTGGTCTGTCTGACTATGTATGTATCATGTGTACAGGCCGCACCAATGCAACTAGAAGGCTGAAAATTTAAACATTTACTCCTTATTATGTCTAGAAAAAAGCTTTTTTGTTTTTTGAAAATTACCACCGTAAATAGGTTTTTAGTGGGGGGTTCAATTTGCAATGTAAGTCTTTGCTAAATTGATCCTTTGGTTTTTGTCCAGCAGCATTCACATTTATTTTTTTTGAAAATTCAGACTTTTTAGTGATCACTACTCAACAAAAGGTGAGAAAAGTAACTCATCCATTGATCACCCCTTTCACCAATTTTTTAATTGATCACCCCAACACTGTATGCTGTCTAAACACATAGGTCATGTGATGGTTTCTATTGAGTGTTCTTTATGTTTTCAAGTCAAAATTGGGATGCCTCCTTGAGACTGAGTGTCCTCGACATTGGGAAATATAGTAATTTCTAAGTGGAGCAAATCCGAAAATTATTACAATACTAGTTTATAACCTTGAAAGAAATTCACGGATATATATAAATTTCTATGAAATGATTTTTTAAGAAAAAAAACAAAATAGTGAATTCGTTTTCAGTTAAAGAGTCCATTGTTTCAGATGGTGGGTAGGAGGTATTGTTATCAGCAAAATTTTTACCCTTGAGTGGAAGAGTCCAGTGTTAGGGACAAAAAACCAAAAAGGTCACACTGTTCATTATATAAAAATATAGAAAAAATACTGAATTCATTTACTGGGAAGAGTGCATAGTTTGAAATGGTGGGTAGGAGGTATTTTTATTAGCAAAATCTTTACTCCTGAGTGTAAGAGTCAACTGTTACGGACCAAGAAAATCATACTGTTCATTGTTAGAGTAGATAAATATGATTTACACATACCTTGGTTACATGGTCTTTATTTTCTTTTAAAAACTTCATGCTCACTTTCAAATTCTTGACAGACTGATCCTGAAATGAAGAAACAACAAATTTATTTAATTGCAAACATATTGCAAAGCTATTTTCTATAGTTTTGAGAAGGGTCATTAATATTCAAATGGTTCTTCAGACGATTGAACTCCTTCTTGTTATTTGTGTTGTCTCGAATAAATGCATTAGCTAGACAAGTGCGGATTTCAACCAGATGTGACTTTGACTTCCCAACAAATCTAAACCCGACAAGACAAAGACACAGAAACACCCGGGCCATGCGCTATAAGGGCTACCCCCTTTTAAGCATAATTTCTGTTTTACCCATCACACTTGGATTTTACACCTGAAGAAGGCTGAAGAATGGATCAGCTGAAACGTCATGTTTACAACACAAATAACAAGAAGGAGTTCAATTGTCCGAAGAACCATTTGAATATTGCAAAGCTGTTAGCCATTATGATTTGTGGTCACTCATTTCTATTATACTGAATCTCTTTTAGTAGGTATGAACAAAATGGACAAAAATTTCAGCGTGAAATCGACACGTGAAAATTTTCTTTAAATCTGGCAAAAATCAGCATATTTAAAAAACATTACACAATCAAAATGGATATTATCAGGTATTATTTATGACCAAACTCTACAGTATTGAAACTCTGTTGCCAAACATATTTTTTCGTAGTGGTGTACTCATCTTTGGACAGCAACATATTCATATTTTTGGCAACAGAGTTTCAATGCTGTAGAGTTTAGTCATAAATAATATCTGATAATTTCGTTTTGATTGTGTAATGTTCCACTAGAAATAATAAAATCCTGCTATGTTTGGTTTAGAAGAAAATTACATTTCTATAAAATAGTGGTAGGAGTATACTTATTTATGAACAATAGAACATAGAAAAATTTGGTTTTGGCAGCTTATAAAGCATTAGTTATCTTGAACTTTGAGAATAAAACATTTTCATTATCCCACAAATTATTCAGACTAATATCTTCATCTTTGTTGTTTTTATCACATTTCATCTGATTGTTCTTCAGTCTTCCCTTTCAAAAACATATTGGCTGAAATACTGCAATAAAAACAAAAATGATGAGGAAGCTAATTTGAATTTTTTGTGGAATAATAGAGCATTAGTTATAGGAAAATATCTATTTTAAAACATACAATTTCCTAGTCCTCTTCTAAGACATGTAATATATGTGGATTTAGCCAGAGAAGGGCCGTAGTGCAAATCTATGTGTTCTCTGGTCAAATCCACATCGGAACCTGGTTATGTATCCTTAGTTGGTCACATGAACTTCCTTTAATCAGATTATGTTACCAAGTTTGAGAGACATGTCCTTTGATCATACCAGATCTGACCCTCTTTCAGGGTTGCTAGATGTGTCAATTTTTCGCCCTGTATGTCCGATTAAACATTTTAAGAATCACATCCAAAATTGTCTGATTTAAGGCCCCCCACTCAGCATTGCCAACTTTGATATTTCATATCTAAATTTAGATATTTTTTGTTGCGTTTACATATAAGAAATTGTTTTCAGATATCGGACATCAGTTCTAGCTACTTTTAGCTATTTATTTTCATTATTGTTATAATAATATAGCTACTTCTAGCCACTATTAGCTATTTTTAGCCATCTGTCCAAATTTGACCGATTTGGAGCAGGGTTGACCTAATTGGAACACTCATGTCCGATTTTGAGAAAACTAATCTGGCAACCCTGCCCTCTTTGGTCATACCACGTTGCTGAATATATTACACACACAACGATACTTCTTTATGGTCCTGTTGAAGACATGGTAAAATCATACTTCTATTTAAAATAAATGGTTTTATCTTTAATAATAATAAACAGAATATTTACCTGTTCTTGTTTAAACTTGCGGATCGCTTCAAGAGCTTTCACGTATCTTGTGGAAGCAAAAATGGCGTCAAACTTTTCTTTCAACGCTTTCCCTTCACTGAGTGGCCTAAAATATGAAGAAAATAGATGAGCAATCTTGTGAAATAAACAGAATAGAAGCATAGGGACTTAATTACATAATTAGGTACACATACAATAGTGGGGTCCAACAATTTAAGACAAAAAAATTATTTCAAAGACAAAACCTTTTTAAAATTAAATTAAAATAACAATAAACTATGAAAATGATAATATTGAAAATTATTTTCAATTTCAATTTCAGACGTTATAAATATTAAAATTCTAAAACTTCAAAATTTACAAAACCTTAAAATTTTTAAATTAACGTATTTATGAACATAGTTCTGTCTAGTGTATTGGTGTATGTCTTCTGATGTACATGTTACGGCTGTTTAGGCCATTTTCAACATCTTAACTGTTAGAACGTGAACATCTCACAAGTGTTTTGTATTACTAGTATTATTAAATTACTTTTAATTGGTCAAACATAGTTTCAAATTGAACCAATCAAATTGAATCTCTTAAAGAGGCTTCAGCAGTCATAATGTCCGTTTTCAACATCTTAAGATATTAAATTAAAATAAAATAAAAACTGTATTATTTAAAAAAAATATTACATAGATAGTTTTTGTTTGAACAGTCTGTTGCTAGTTATATTTATTAGCTGTTGTTTTAAAATAAACTATTAAAATAAATTATAAAATAATATAAAATTGTGTATCAAATCATTATTTAATTATTTTGTACGTATTAAAACAATTTTTGGATGATCAGTCACGTGACACAAAACTGTCGAACAAATGTGTTGGTTATGATTTTCGTTATAAGATTATTTTTACTCCACGATTTTACTTAGTTTTGTCTCGAAAAATGTCTTAAATAAAAGGAAATTTATTTGCAATGAGCTATATGAAGTTTTTTTTACTTGATACGCACTATAATCTTTCTCTTTTTTGTTGTTTTCTAACCTTGTCTTATGCAATCAAAAATACTTTTATGTAAGAATTATTTTCGTGTATGTCCGTGTATTCAAGGGGAATAACTTTTTTCTCGTAAATCTTTGGACTCCACTATTGTATGTGTACTCATAATTATCTAAGAATTGGTCTTTTTGGAGCACCTAATAATGGACAAACTTGTACTCAAAACTTTATAGGCAGATTTTATTATGCCAATCTTCCAACAGGGAAGGTCCTGCTATGCTTAGAAAATCAGCATTTGAGATTCTGGCTTGAAATAAATAGTTATCTAACCCACCAACGAGACCACTAAGTATTTACTAAGCTTAGTTTAGTCTGGCACAAGGTCACAAGTGTGGGGCACCCAATGGGGATTATACTCACTTTAACTCTTAAATTCATAATCCACTTGTAATTGATAGTGCACTACCAGGGCCTTTTATATGCCCTGTGTGGAATTCTGGATTACTGTTGTCCTTCCTCTCCTTGTCACCGTCGCTGAACATATCCGTTCTACGGACTTATATCTGGAAATATATTTACCTAAAATATTTCTCCGACTGGATGATTTTACCTAGGTTATCCATACATGCATATCCCAGTTTAATATTATTCGGATTCAGTATTTTATGTGTCCGAATAATATTACTAAGAATTGTATTTTACGAATAATATACTACGAATAGTATTTTATGAATC
>VCCN01002796.1:761348-773738 GCA_006491835.1 Architeuthis dux | reverse complement strand
GTCTACATATGTAAAATGCAATGTGTATTCATATATATATATACATACGAGGTGCTACTGAAAAGTTCCAGAAATTGGAAATTGCAGGAAAATAATTTACCCTAGGTCCTAATTCCCACTATCACCTTCGAGATAGTCCCCTTGGGCAATACAGCGGCCACAGTGGGGTTTTTTTTCACGATTCCATGCATCCCTGGAAGGCTTCAAGCATGATGGTCTTGAGCAACTCCTGTGATTCTTTCTGGATCTCCTCAATCAAGTCAAAATGACTCCCAACATAATTTCATCTTGGGGAATATGGAAAAGTCTCAGGGGGCAAGGTCAGGCGAATAGGGTGGGTAGGGAATTTCTACCGTGTTATTGGAAGCCAGGAACTGCCGGACAGCAAAGCAGTCTCATTTTGGAGCAATGCATCTCATGTCCAACATGTCTGACAACATGCGTCAAATGCTCCCGTACTACAGTCTTATGATATCACAAACATCATGGATATTTTGTCTACGATCAGCAAGGATTAGCCTGGCACACCTTTTAAAATGTTTTCTGGTGTTGTGCTCGTCCACTGTCTTTCAGAACGGTCATCGTCTTTGACGGATGTTCGCCCTTCCTCACATAATACACAAAACAAATGATCAAATGTTTTAAGTGGAGTTTTTTTTTAATCACTATGGAAAAGAAATTTGGAATACAAACTTATTCTAAAAATAATTCATCCTTTATTAGATAAGTATTGAAAATTTTATTAAAATCCAATAAGTAGTTGATGAGTTGTAATTTTTTTACAAATCCAGATGTTTTTTACTTGTTAAAAAGGGGAGAAAATGTACTCTTTATTATTATTGAATCAGTTTTGTTTACATCCTGCGTGATATTTACGCTATGTTTATTCAACAATATCTATATTCTATAAGGTGTACACAAATAGTTTCTATCTCATATATTTCGCCAATCTTTCAACTTACTAATGACACTAACATTTTTCGACGATAAAATTAAGTGTTATATGATTTTGACGTTTATTTGATCAAGGTGTCAATTTTCCGTAAGTGGGTCACGAACTCCGCAGCAGAGAGACCTACCTTACTACCTTCTTCTAAACTACCTAATTTTATTTTCTCTCCTTTCTTACTCTCTTATTAAACTACCTAACTCACTATCCCCCCTCTCTCTTACTGTGTCTGTTACACTAAAAATATCAGTAGCAGCTATAATCAGCCGAGTCTGTTGTTGCACAGATAGTAGACACATAACCGTCTCAGCGATCGATGGGTATTGACTAACAAGTAATATATGCTACCCATTTATACAAAGATTTAATGATTATATTTTTTCAACTTTTAAGCACCAATAATTCTATAATTTTCCTGTGATTTTTTTCCACCCCGACTTTTTTTCTTTACCAACTATTTGACCATATGAACACTCAGCAATCAACAGGGTGTGATTTTATGCATTAAAAAATTGTGCATTGGAAAAATAAACAAACTATTTTAACTCGATAAATAAACCAATTCTACGTCTCCAGTTTGTCTGTTTAAAAAAAAAATACGTGTTCATAAGAATGACTGAGAACAAAAACGCATAAAGTTTTTGTAGTAATTTAAATAAAATAAAATAAAACAAACCTCCACTCACTACCCACCAACACCTAAAACATATGGACAACTTTTAATAGATCATTTTCTCACCCTAGATGACATAATGACAGGACACTGATATGTAAATGAACAAAAGAAAGAAAGAAAGAGATAAAAAGCAAGCAGAAGAGAAGACAGAAAATTTTAATTTCATTTCAAAAATAAAAATTGTAAAACGAAACGGTAGATACAAGTAAAAGGCGTGTTTTCCCAGCAGGGGAGGGAAGAAGCTACGTCGGTTAGTTCAGTTACTGAGGAGAACAAAGCTTAAGTTAGCTTTAAAACGAGGTGCTCCTTTCTAACTATAAGAAGATTATGCTGTGTAAGTGTCGAGATGAAGGAAAAACGTAATAATGGACTTTAGCATTTTTTTACTCTCTGAACCTTAAGCTGCTACTCAAAGGCAGGACAAAGTAGAGAAGTAGAGCAACAAGTTGACGACACCAACTTGAAAGTTGGAAACTTTTCCCTACAAAATACAATAACAAAGGGGGTAAAAAAGCTAACACAATGAATGATAATGATGCTGTTTCTGCCAACACGGAAAACCAAGCGTTGCCGGTAACCAGTGGTAAGTAAAAAGTTGTTTATTCACAATGTTTTTTTGTTTTTTTCCAACTTGAAAAACGTGAATAAAAATGTTAAAGAAAAGAAGCAACGTAGCTATCACAGTCAACTGTTCAATTATACCCTGATCAGACTTTCGATGGGAGTGATAATTACCACTTAAAAAAAGAAAATAATTCTTAATTTATCTGTGTGAGATTAAAAGTTGCTTTTCTTTTCTTCCCCACTTAATATATACACTAATTTAAATCAACGGTAAAAGACATTTTCATTTTTTTTTTTACATACGGAAGTCTTGGAGTGCAACATTTTATATATTTATTTTCTTCAGAACTAAGTTTATTGATATTGTACTTTGTGTGTATTGTAGATTTTACAAGTAGAGGAAATTACCTTGGTTTGTAAGATTTCTTTTTGAGTTTATCAAAGGAACACCAAAAAATGAAACTACACTTTTACGGCGTGTACTTACTACTGTAACGAAAGATGAAAATATGCAATTTGCTTTATACGGAAACCGAAACGTAATAATTGAACCATTTTAAACACGGTAAACACAATATCTTCATTTTTACATTTTATTTGGTATGATGAAGCAGTGTCAACCATTATTGTCATTACAATTTTTTTATTAGTATTTTCTTTCATCTTAATTTTTAGTTGATTCTAATCGGAACTCACCCAGACTGTCAGTCTACGACAGTGAGTAAATAGTGCGGACCGAATATAAAGGAAAAAGCTCTCTTGAGATTCGAACTTGCGTCCCGCAGGGAAGCCTGTTTACCCGTACCAGCTACTCTTACCGACTGAACTACGATACATTAAGATGAAAGAAAATACTAGTGAAGAAATTAACGATAACATATTAAACACATCTTCATCTTACCAAATCACTGAAGAAACCAACCATCATATTGATGGAAAGTCGCCACTCAATTCCATTTTTTTACATTCCCGGTTGAAATTCTAAAAAGGCCGAAAAGCGTATAAAAAAAGATTTTTCTGAGGAAATCTGTGTTGCTTTCAATCAAGAACATCTCTACCTCCTGAAAAGTTTCCGTTTTTGAAAAAAATGTTTTGTAGGTTTTATGAAGGTGGGGGTCTGTTTACGATGTGATGTAACTAATGCTAAAGTCACTGACGAAGTATTTCGCTTTACTTTGGTTGTGAAAACAATTTTTTTTTCGGAGAATGTTTCATTTTTAATTATGTTCAGATAAGTTTTTCGTGTTTTGGGAAAATGTTTTCTCAAGTAAGTAAAATTCGGTTGATATCTGAATCTTAACAGTTTGTGTGAAGGAAACAGAAAATCGCAGTGGAGCAGTAACAACCACCGCAGTATAAACAATTATGAAATGGCTCCTGTAGCCACTCTGTGAATTAGTGTGATAGACGCAATAAATTCAAGTGTCCTCTTGTAATTTTAATAGCTTTTCTTTACTTAGCTGAAACTGAAAGCAAATGTAAAACAAAAATACTAATTTTGAATAAAGCTTTGAAATACACATCAATGAAGCTATATACATTTACTTGTAGCCAATATTGTATAAACAGGTATAATAAAAGGTATATAATAATAAGTAATGAATAATAATAGGTATATAATAAATAGTAGATATATAATGATGGCGACGAAGTGGATATGGGCTCTCCCAAGAAAATGACCTGCTTGAGGTACGGCAGGCAAAAAGCTGAGTGAACGGGTCGCCAACATATATAGAAAAAATAGAGATTCGGTAACCCGAATGTGGTGAGTTTTTAGCTATAACAGGCCCCGGCCACGTATGCTCGATAGTTCGCTTTTGACTCGCCACGCTCGAATTGTGTTTGGGACTGAACAACATCGTAGCAGCTCGGAGTTTGTGATAGCTTACTGGTGATAAACGAGAAAGTGTCCCGTGAAGAAATTGTTCCAGTGTTTGATGTTGGACTCATTGCATCAAAACTGTGTTGGTGTCCCTCCCCCCACCGCCCTTTCTACTAGGTATATAATAATAGGTATATAATAAATACTGACAGTGACATCCGTCAGTCTCATGTGACTATGGATCTGCACCCATCTGCGCAAGGTTGTATAGAAAACAGGCGGTTGCCCAGGGAGCAAGTCTCCACCTTTCCATGCACTGATGTTGTCCAAGAGGAGGGCAAGATCCAATAGGTGTATAATAATTAGCAGTACCCATGGAAATTCCATGGTTTAAAACATATTTTCTCATGTACAATGCAAGAAATTTAATATAAAAACCTGGGTTAAAATTGGTGGGTAGCATTATACTCGAGTGTAAAAATAATGATGATATAGATAGATTACTGATTTTTAGCTACAAAAAGTGGGGTTCGCATTATATTCGAGATTGCATTGTACTTTAGTAAATATGGTAACTTGATAAAGAAGATCTAATTATTTTATATGTCACTCCATCCACACCTGCTTATCTATCTATCATTTTTTTCCTACGATATAATCATTCTTCTTTCTTTTTTCGCTTGTAATAACTGCTACCCATAACACTGGTTTATTGCTGGGTTTAGGTTATTCATGTATTCTGACATTTATATGTATCTATGTGTCTATCTATCTATGTATCTGGATTTGAGGGGAGTGTGTATGAATAATTCAAGTTTCTACTATGAACGGTTAGGGCTGGACAAAATCCAGATACATTCAATATGCAATGTGAGTTTATGCTAAATTTGTCAAATTGTGCTTTTAGTGATCACAACCCAACAAAAGGTGAGAGAAGTAACATATTCATTGATCACCCCTTTTTCCAGCTTTTTAATTGATCACCCCCAACACAGGCAGTGCACAGCACTATCTATTAATAAATAGATAATGAATAATGCTATGCAGGCTGAACGAATGCAAATATTTGTAGACATACATTTAACTGAATAATGAGTATGTACGTTTAAAGGAAAAACACATATTACGCTGAAAGATAAGTGAATATTAAAAAAGAATGTTACTAGAGTCAACAAAACTAAGTAGTACTTATCAATGGGAGATATACAGGTGCATCTAAAAAAATTAGAATATCGTGGAAGAGTTCAATATTTTTTGTCAGTTATTTCAGAAAGTGAAAATTGTATATATTCTGTATATATAAACTAAACTGTTTCAAGCATTTTTTATTTTAATTTTGATAATTATGGCCCACAGCTCAAAAAAATAGAAAAAAAACGTATCTCAAAATATTACAATATTCCATTTCGAGTTTGAGTAAATCACTATTTATACAGTATAAATACCATGAATCTCTGTCTGGTTCAGTACACACAATCATGAGGGAGACTGCTGACTTGACAATTGTCCAGAAGATGCTCACTGACACCTTCCACAGGGCTGGCTGTTCGCAAAGTGCTGTATCAAAGCATATTCATGGAAAGTTGACTGGTAGTATTATGATATCCTACCACGAAAAGGTTATTCTGGGGTCAGACACCTTTACGGAAATGTAAGTGACTCTGGTCACCTTAGGAAATAGGTATATTGCGTAGGAGTCCAACAAACAGGATGTGAATGACACCTGCGTAGGCGTCGAGAAACCTATAAAGCAGACCCGACGCGGACAGAAAACTCGACACTCAAAGAAGAGACAGACACCAGCAGGGCTGGAAGGCCTGAGACCGGTTCTCCTTATCTCTCTCCCACTCTTCACTCTCCGGCCGACAAAGATGTATACTATGAAATAAAAACATGTCTAGATATGTTTACAAGCAAGTCTTCGAGTTTCCTTTCTATCCAAGTCCAGGACATTCACCCGCTATACAACAGTAGGAAAAGGTGCACAAGCAAGATGGATGACCACAGCCTTGAGAGGATTGTCAAGCAAAGCCGATTCAAGAACTTGGGATAGCTTCACAAGGAGTGGACTGAGGCTGGAGTCAGTGCATCAAGAGCCATCATGTACAGACGTGTCCAGGAAATGGGCTACAAGTGTCGCATTCCTAGTGTCAAGCCACTCCTGAACCAGAGACAACATCAGAAGTATCTTACCTGGGCTAAGGGGTAAAAGAACTGGACTGTTGCTCAGTGGTCCAAAGTCCTCTTTTCAGATGAAAGTAAATTTTGCATTTCATTTGGAAATCAAGGTCCCAGAGTTTGGAGGAAGAGTGGAGAGGCATAGTGTCAAAACTATGAGAGACATCAGACTCAACAATACAGATGAGCTGAAGGCTGCTATCAAAGCAACCTGGGCTTCAATAACACCTCAGCAGTGCCACAGGCTAATCGCCTCCATGCCATGCTGCATTGATGCAGTAATTTGTGCAAAAGAAGAGACAGACATCAGCGGAGCTGGAAGGCCCGAGACCGGGCAAAACTGAACATACTTTTCAGAAGTTTGACATTTCTGTATTATAAATTCTTTTTAAAATTTTTTTTTTATTGATCTTATGAAATATTTTAATATTTTGAGATAGTGGATTTTTGATTTTCATAAGCTGTAAGCCGTAATCATCAAAATTAAAACAAAAAAAGGCTTGAAATATTTCACTTTATGTATAATGAAAGTTTCACTTTTTGAATTAAATTACAAACAAAAATGAACTTTTCCACAATATTCTAATTTTTCGAGATGCACCCGTTTGTGACATAATAACGATTATTGCCCATGTTTCTACTTGTAGGTGGAGGTTAACTGAAAGTGCTGTTTTAATAATTCCTGATATTTCATGGACCAAGGTGATGTTATTAAAAATGGTGATTTTAGATATACGTAAAACTAATGAGGCGAATGGAAGGCAGACACAATTTAAGACGCTGAAAAGCATACGGTTATAGTAGATGTTGGCAAGAGGAGTTATGTTATGTGAAAATAGGATATACATGATTTTGAAAGCATACAAGATCAACTCTAGTTGGGAGGCCGCAGTGAGCTATGAGAAACAAATAGAAAGTATACATGTCAGAGCAACAAAGGCGTCACTACCAGCGGTCAGGCCGAAGTGAGCAATCAGAAATTGGAAGTTGTTGTTTTTATAGCTAGGGGCTGAAGGAAGTGATGTCACCAGAATCGGGACTATTTCCAACGGAAGTATTTGACATAATATATTTTTATAAACTGATCGTAAATTAAAATGAGGCACAACATAAGTAATGAGTAATGCTAAGTATATAATAAGTAATATAGTTATATATATCCATTTATCTGAAATTTGGTCTCTTATATGAGCAAGTTTTCTGCCAAAAAAGCTTTTAGTCCTTAATTGGTAAGAAATCTTTCCACCCTGTCTAGACTGGGTCATCAGTTATTTTGTTATTTATGTATCCTTTCAAAATTTTGTTAAAAGGTATCTTAGGTATTAAATATATTATTGGAATCAATTCTAAAATTTTAATAATTTTAGAATTATTTAAGCTTTATTATATTTGTTGTATTTATTTAAAGATTTTGTTCAATGATTTCTAATAAAAACTTTTGTTTTGAAAGAAGGAGTGGATGACAATACTAGGCTTGACTTTCTGCAATTTCCCTATTGTGGGGAAGATTCATGTTTGTTCAGTTCTTTACAATTGATGACATCTGTAAAAGAAATGGTAAAAATTTGTTAATAAAGAAGTATTGGAATTCTCAAGATACTGAATTTCTAAAACACTACACTAATGGCAAGGTAAATTGCTGTTGAAAAAAAGAATAAAAAAATAGGTAGATGGAAATCAGATAGTGTTTGATTAAATTTGTTTTTAAAAAGTGACTTTTGGAGTTTAAAAATTTTTTTTAATGATCTCGGAAAAATGTTAAGACAAAAAATAACAGAAAATAAAAACATTCTTCCTTTTACATGCAGCTCCTCTCTATGAACGATACAAAGTCCTCACTCTGCGAATAGTTTTTCATCAGCAGCCAGTGGATTCAACTGAATAAACAGGCACAAGAAATGTGTCTATTTTAGAATGAATTTACATTGCAAATTGGGGGGGGGCACAAAATTAAAAAAAATAACTTGCTAAAAACCTGCCTAGGAGTCACAGTGGTACACACAGAAGATTTCATTGGGTTATGTTGTATGGTTTCTGTAGTAGGCTGTCACAGACGGATGGATGGACAGACGTTTGGTGAATTATAATAAGATTAGGAAGATTTTCCCTTAAAATAAATACAGAGTAAACTTCTGTAAGTTAACTTATTAAATTCTGTCTTGTTATACCTAAATTATCAAATCATGATACTGTAAGTAGTTCGTACAAAGGTTGTGCTCTCTGAAATGAAGCTCTGATACAAAAACGTTAATTAGAACGTGGAACTTTATTATGACCGTCTGTTTGAATTTATTAGACTATTCATTTCATTCATTGGCGACTTAGTCTTGGGAGAGCATAACTGATGCACCCCCTGGAGTGCAGTCAGAAGCTTAGGTCCAGGCACCGCCTGGTGTGGCTGTACAGCCCAATTTGAGAGTGGCAGTCCCTGGTGCAGATGTACAGAGATGCCTAGGTTGTGAGGGTTGCTGCAGCACGCTTCCTTCGATCCCTCCTCGCTGTTGCAAGCCGTCCAACCCTCTCATCTGCGTCTGCAGTCCTCTTGCATATAATCTGTCACCAGGCATTGCGATCCTCAGCCTGTATTTCCCAGCTGTCTGGAGAGATATTGCAGGCCTTTAGATCTCTCTTGCAGACGTCCTTGAATCGGAGTAAGGAGCGGCCGACCCTCCTGGTTCCAATGGCCGGCTGTCCGCACAAGATTTCTTTTGGCAGCCTCCCATCCACCATGTGTCGAACATGTCCCAGCCATCGAAGTTGACGCTGACTCAGCTGGGAATTCTAGTGCACTGCAGGATCTCACTGTATGGGATGTGGGCCTGCCAGCTGACTCCGATGATGCGCCTGAGGCATTACATATGGAAGACATTGAGGTGGCGCCCTTGCCTCATATAGGTAGTCCAGCACTCACTACCATAGAGCAAGATGCTGAGAACACAGGCCTGGTAGACTCTGATCTTGGTGTGCTCTGTTAATGCCCTGTTCTCCCACACTCTTTTAGTCAGTCTGGCCATGATGGTGTTCAACTTTCCAAGCTGTCTGTCAAGTTCGACATCAAGAGAGAGGCATTTTAGACTAGGCATTATTTATTATCTTGATATATATAATCTTTTTTAAAAATCTTTCACTTGTACTAGATGTGTTGTGGGGAGGTGAAGATGGCAGTTGCGTTATTTTGTCCCGTTCCTTTTTTGTTAATCTCTATTTTACTTGAGCTAGGCCCATTGAAGCTTCACTAGAGTCCTGTTAACTGTACATTATGGGAACACATTCCCTATTCTGTCCATTGCGAGCCTCTCCCGACGCTGGACGAGGGGTTGGACTTTCCCAGTTTGAATTCAGTTATCCGTCTCCTAGACTGGTTGCCAACCAAGGCTGAAGAGAAGAAATGGATTCATGCCTTTCCAAAGGGCATTAGTGTGAAGTGAATGTATACTGTCTCAACTGGAGTTATCTTGTTATTATTATATCCTCATCACCATCATCAAGATAATAAATATCCTCATATCATCATCACCATCAACAAGATAATAAATATCCTCATATCATCATCATCAAGATAATATCTTCATATCATCATCAAGATAATAAATATCTTCATATTATATTTTCTATCGTTTTGAGAAGGGTCATTAATATTCAAATGGTTCTTCGGACGATTGAACTCCTTGTTATTTGTGTTGTATACACAACATTTCGGCCGATCCATTCTTCGGCCTTCTTCAGGTGTAAAATCCCTGACAGGACAAAGACACAGAAACACCCGGGCCATGCGCTATAAGGGCTACCCCCCCTTTAAACATAATTTCTGTTTAACCCATCACACTTGGAATTTACACCTGAAGAAGGCCGAAGAATGGATCTGCCGAAATGTTGTGTTTACAACACAAATAACAAGGAGTTCAATCGTCTGAAGAACCATTTGAATATCTTCATATTATTATCATTGTTATTATATCATCATCAACAAGATAATAAAAACATCTTGATGATAGTATTATTATAATTAGCAATGTGCAGATGTCTTCTGTCATGCTAAGGGATGCAACTGACGTAGTAAAATAGAATTTAATTCATGTTCTATGCTGAATTTAAAGATTTATAGGTAATATTTTACTATTAAATACAAAGTGCAAAGTCTTTAGATAAGAAATGTATCAATGGTTTGTGTGTGCTGTTGTCTATAATTAATAAAATAGTTATCATTTTTGACGACAGGTGTGAGCTTGGGTTAATGACAAATTAAAAATGCAACAAAATATTATGTACTTACAGAGATCCTTTATCCATATAATGACTGTAGTCAACCTAACACGTGTGTACGAAGCGCTCTCTCCGACTGATAAACAATCGCTGCTCGTTCACCAGAACGTAAAACAGCGCCCCCTAGTGGAAGTCTTCTGCCTAAGGGGAATAACACATGATACTTACTTAACAGGGGTATACTAGTTATTTTAATAATCCTTCTCCTCCTTATCAACCACTACCATAAATTAGCAGGTAAATAACCAAAACAAATATAAATCAACATTTTTCAAAGAACATTTCAAATGAATGAGCAAAAGATTTTAAAGTTTAAATAAAAATTCAAAAACTGTTTTTACCAGTCCCCAAACTATGACTAAGGGATTTGTTGGTTGAACAAATTCTTTATAATGTAGCAATTCATATAATTGTCAATAGAACCTTTTTTTTTTTTTTTGCTTTATAAAAATAATTTACAATATTGGCGAGGTATATGTATTCGGTTGCATCTTTCCGTCTATCTTTCAACATATCTTTAATTTGAAATTTTGTGGAAGGGTGAGTAAGAACAATTGGTTACATTTTGGGGCGGATCCAGGAATATTTTACTTTTTTTTTCTTTTCTTTAGACATTTATGTATACGCTCATTACTGTCCACACGGTATCTCCAAAAGTTCTTAATGAATTTCAATGACATTTTGTGGAAGAGTGGGCAATAGGCTACGGAAGAAGTGATTGGATTTTTGGGCAGATCCATGCACAATTACTTCCCCTGACAATGGCTTTTGCAGAGGTATGTGCTCTCTGAGTGCGTTCTAGTTTTTTTTTATAAAACCTTAGATGTATAATCATTTTTATTTATTTCGACATTATACAATCCCTTCTTGTCAGAAAAATATTCAGCTTTGTAAATATTTTCCAGCTGTAAAGAATTGTTTGATATACTGGAACATAGTCATCATTCTTTTTGTTTATAGCTGATCGTAATTGATTTTTATAAAGTTTTTGGTATTTACACCTCAAAATTCAACAGCTACAAGCTAGATTGAAATATGCATACCTGTCAAGTTTCAATGTTGAAAATGAGTGAGAACCGTACCCGTCCCCACCTCCCAACTTAAAACGTGTTTCAAAAGTTCTGTATGTGATCTGTCAAAATAATTTGAGTTCCTAAGTTCTGCAAAAATATACTGAATACATACAAATAAACAACCAACAATTGTTAATCACTAACCAAAAGGTTCAAACTTTTCTAAAAAAATTCACTTTTTCTAAAAATGTCACACCTTTCATAAAATGCGTGAGAACGTCTCAAAATGTGTGAGTCTCACGCAAAATGCGGGAGACTTGACAGGTATGAATATGTAAGGATAAAAGAATTTTTGTACAATCTTTCTAAAAATATAAAAAAGTAGTCAAACAAGTTTACAAATTTCTATAAGAAATCTATGAGCCTGTATTACAAAACTGTTTTGTTTTGTAAGAATTTCTCTTATGTTGGTTGCTCTCATTGTGCATAAAATGGGAAATCCCAATCATTTTTACTAGTTGGACATGTGGAAATTCCACGGGTGTTCACAACAAAGATTATCCATTATGTCCTGTCTCTGCGCCCATCCCACCATTTGCCTGTATCTTCTCATTCTCTCCCTTATCCCCTCCAGTATTCGTTGCCCCTCCATGATTTTATCTAAATGTCATACAAACATGGATTAATCAATGTGTATTATATGGTCAAACTATTTTCCCCGTCTATATGTCCATTTATTCGCAATGTTTCGGCTGTGTGCGCTTTGGCCTTCATTGGGTGTTCTTGGTTGTAGAATGTGGAATTATTTCCTAGAACGCATGTCGAGGTCACCTAAAAAGGGAAGCAAATCGGAATTTGACACTGAACCACAATACTGTGTGTGTATACATACATACATACATACATATCATCATCATCATCATCA
>VCCN01002796.1:736829-753311 GCA_006491835.1 Architeuthis dux | reverse complement strand
ATGTGTTTACAGTGCCCAAACTACGCTGTAACAGTTTTTTTACTGTGGTAAAAAAAAAGGAGTATATAAATAATTGATTGCTGACACCTCCTCCTTCGATGTATCTCTTTGGAACCAATATCACCTAGTAGAAAAATAGATGTTCTTCAGTTTCGTATAAAATTTAAGCAAGTACACAATATCTACATATTAAAAAAATGATGGCTTTTCAGTTTTATAGGGTGTTGAAAAGGCCATTTTTTTTTGTAAGTGTTCAATTTGCTGCAAGTCCGCGAATGAATAAATAATCATAATTAGTGAACTAATAGGAGTAGAGACAAATGTGGTATCAAAATGTTTAGAATAACAAGATCTATAAGGATAAACAGGCAGCAGATGTATAAGATCTTCCTGTAAAAACTCATTGGAGTACCTATTAAAATGGCATACTAAATATTACCAAAGAATTTATCTATATGTAAAATGTCTGTAAAAACTCATTGGAGTACCTAGTTAAGGTGTACCTTTCTCTCTTCAGATGTGGTCTGCCATCCCAGATTATTACCTCCCCTTTGGATATTACTTTCTTACGTTCATGGAGTCTAAATTTATGGGGATGGCTGATTTTTTCCTTATATTCTTTTCCAAAATTGCATAAGAGATCAACTCTAGTAAGGAGGTTGTGAAGATTGGTTTTGCTATTGAAAACTACCCTGATGTTGTAATGCCCACATATTCTTTGGATATGTTTGCCACACTACTATGGAATTATTGCTGTAGCTACATAGTTGATGATCCTGGAGATCACCCTCCTATCTCCTATTTATCATTATTATTGATTACTTTTTTGTTATTTGTCTATACTCCTGTGGTCTACTGCTACTATAACAATTATTAGGCTTCAGACTTGTGAGGGAGGAGTAAGGAATGATTATAGTCATAGTGAAGGTTGAGTCCGTTTGGTTTCCATTCTTTCCAGCACCCTCTTCTATTTTTACCCTTATTCATTACATTGCAAAGGGTGTGGGGTGGGGAGGGAGTGTGTGGGGAAATGAGTAATAAAACTCAAGAACATGTTAAAACAAATCAACAAGTTTTGTCAGTGGACATCAAAGATGAAATTAATAGTAATCAGAAAGCGTAATGGACATCCAGACATACAGAATAGTATATAGGATAATAACAAAACCAGGAACAGTTTCATTATTAGTTTTAGACTTACGCTTGGATGACGGTAGATTTGGCATTACTTAGCAGTTAAGCCCCTGTAACCAAATTGGCAAAGGCAGCATCCCCATCAGATGTGCTCCCAGGGTATGGGGTGCAAATTCAAGACTTGTTGGAAGCCCCTGTAGCCAAATTGGTAAAGGCAACATCCACATCAGATGTGCTCCCAGGGTATGGGGTGCAAATTCAAGACTGGTTGGAGGCTACTTCTTTATTTCCAATTTATGTTAATTACTATAATGGTTTATAGATTGTAACAACCTGAGTGTTGTGATTAAAAACAACAATAACATGAAAGAAAAAAAAATTCTCAAAAGTATAAAGGTCTCTGGCGGAAAACTTATTGTGATTACCATATTATCTCTATCATGTAACATGGTTTTTATTTATAAAACGTAAACAATCACTCACTACACCAAAGTATTCATATCTCCACCAACATTCATATAAAATTTCATTGAAATATCTTTAAAAATAAAGAAGTTATCTAATTTTAAATTACATATAAAAGGTAAATAAACAATCGAATCAACCATAACTCACAATTTTTTAATTCTGGGTGTTTCCACCAACTTTCTAACTAAATTCTTTTTTTAAATCGTCAAGAATTGAAAATCTTTTCCAATTGGAACCAAAAATATGGTTTTTGTCTATAAAACCTAAACAAACAATCAGATTGCCCATAACTCTCTATACCAAAGTCTTCACATCTCCAACTTTCATACAAAATTTCATTGAAATATCTTTAAAAATAAAAGAATTATTCAATTTTAAATTAAAGAAGTTACCCACAGATGACAACATTTTGTAATCAGTAGCGGAGACAAAAACTAGTCAAATATTAATGATGAAAATACTTCATTTAAGAAATTCAGACAACTTAAAAAGGAGCAGTTTCTTTTGAGTGCTTGATCTCTGAAGGATTAACCATTATTAATTTTTGACTAGTATTTTCTTTCATCTTAATTCTAGTTGCATTTTATTGCAACTACTCTGGTCATCAGTCTTATAGCAGTGAGTAAACAGCGCAGATCGGAAATAAAAGATAAGCTCTCAGTTTGACTTGAACACACATCCCTTTTTCCTCAGGGGAAACCTGGTTATCGCTACCAGCTGCTCTGCCACTTAATCTACAAGAACTATTATGGTTTACAGAAGATCAAATCTAATTTCAGATCCACTCTTTTTACTCATTGCTGTAGACTGACAGCATGAGTAATTGCGATGAAAAGCAACTAAAATTGAAATGAAAGAAAACACTAGTCAAAAATTAATAATAGGTACTCCAATGAGTTTTTACAGGAAGATCTTATACATCTGGTGCCTGTTTCCCCTTATAAGTCTTGTTATTCTGAACATTTTGATACCTCATTTGTCTCTCTACTATTAGTTCACTACTTATGATTATTTATTCATTTGCGGACTCGCAGCAAATTGAACAATTACAAAAAGATGGCCTTTTCAACACCCTATAAAACTGAAAAGCCATCATTTTTTTAATATGTAGATATTGTGTACTTGCTTAAATTAAATACTAAGTGATATTGGTTCCAAAGACATACATCAAAAGAGGAGGTGTCAGCAATCATTTATTTATAGACACCTTTTTTTTTTTTACCACAGTAAAAAACCGTCATTGGGTAGTTTGGGCACTGTAAACGCATTAAATTGAAAATTCGCTATAAAATTCCTTTTAAGTCAAACGGCGACAAATAAGACACCAACAGATTCAGAATTGGACATTCTTTATTATGGCATGAATAACAGTTTTGTATTAGTCAACATTATGGAGAATGAACACTTGAGAAAAAGGGTAAAATTAGCGTTACTGTGACATTTTTGCCCAAAAAACTGACTTGTTTGGACTACCTATTAATAATGGCTGACAATGCTTAATCTAATAAAAATCAATTAAGTTCAAGATAATATTGCTACTAAAAACTATTAATCATAAATATATAACAGGTCTGATTAGTCACTCAATAGAAAGTGTCATATGACAACATCGTTTGGCAGCATGCCGTGTTGGGGGTGATCAATTAAAAAATTAGAAAAAGGGTCGATCAATGAATAAGTTACTTCTCTTGTTTTTAGTAGGGCAGTGATTACTAAAAAAGTCTGAATTTTAAAAAGAACAAGCATAAATGCTGCTGGACACTAAGGGATCAATTTAGCATAAACTTACATTGCAAATTGAACCCCCCACTAAAAACCTATTTAGGGGGAATTTTAAAAAAACAAAAACATTTTTCAGCCCTCTAGCACCATTGGTGCGGCTTGTACGTGTGATACACAGCCAGCCAGACCAAATTAAAAACTGAAGAAACCTATGTTGACAGTTTCTAACAAAAAACAGATCATTCTTCAAAATTCTCTCGCATCCCAGCCAAAAAGTTCCCACCTAGTTAGTAGCAAACATGACACAAAAAGGAACTGATGATTAAAATCTTCTGTCTTCACTTCAACAAAAATATGTTACTTAATAAACACTTTCTCTAGAGGTATAATTTTTACCTCTTTGTTCTTTCACCAAAGTCGCAAGACTCTAGTTAAAAAAAATGGCCTGTACGTGCGATACATAGCCAGCAGCCAGGCAAGCTTAAAAACTGAAGAAACCTACGTTGACAATTGTTGATGGTTTCTAATTGAGATGAAAGAAAACACTAGTCAAAAACGCATTAAATTCGCTGTAAAATTCCTTTTAAGTCAAACGGTGACAAATAAGACACCAACAGATTCAGAATTGGACATTCTTTATTATGGCATGCATAACGGTTTTGTATTAGTCAACATTATGGAGAATGAACACTTGAGAAACAGGGAAAAATTAGCGTTACTGTGACATTTTCGCCCCAAAAACTGACTTGTTTGGACTACCTATTAATAATGGCTGACAATGCTTAATCTAATAAAAATCAATTAAGTTCAAGATAATATTGCTACTAAAACCTATTAATCATAAATATATAACATTGAGAAAATCAGAAGGGTGGAAGTGAAGATTATTTACCTTTTTTAACACTATTTTGTTTACACTGTCTCCAGTAGCTTTCAGCTCAGTTTTAGGCTGTTCACCTTTCCCCAGTGAAACAAACAACAATAGGCCACAGCTGATAAAAAAACTATTAACCCAACCACTCCTTTTGATGAACATTCTGAAAAATTAATGTTACCAGCACCTGTGGCCAATTGTAAGTTTTATTTAAGTATGGGTAAGTAAAGGATAATGGAATTCATATTGTTTCTGGAATGAAGTGTGTAATGGTTAGCAAGTTGGTCTTCTGGATCATTAGTAGTAAGATCCTCACTGGGCACCCTATACTTGTGACTGTATGCCAAAGCTAAGCTCAGTAAATAACGATTGTAAAAGGATTGTTACCCCCGAATCATTATTTTAAAATGCCTTCAGACTTCTGATGGATTTTTGGCATACTGATGTATTCATATAAATATAGTAGACCAATGAATAAGTTACTTCTCTCGTTTTTTGTTGGGCAGTGATTACTAAAAAAGTCTGAATTTTCAAAAGAACAAGGATAAATGCTGCTGGACACTAACCAAAGGATCAATTTAGCATAAACTTACATTGCAAATTGAACCCCCCCACTAAAAACCTATTTAGGGGGAATTTAAAAAAGTGTGTGTGTGTGAGAGAGAGTGATAAGCTACCCAAAAGTTTGGGGAATGTGAGGTGCAAAATAGCTACTTCAAAGAAAGAAAAAACTGATAGAAAATTAAGATGTTGAAAATGGCCTAAACAAGTTTATCAGCTTAATGTTATCAACTGGTTATTGTTATCTGAAAGACCATGTTCCAAAGTGATCACAATAAGTGACTTCCTCGGTTCTTAACTATCATATATGACGGACTAAAAGATGAATGGTTTACAAGGGTATTTGGAGGACTGCCACTCACTGCAACTCACCCAAGCGCCTTAACTGTCTATATTGAGTGTCATATACCAGCAAATTGGACGTAGTGTAATATTAGCATAGTTTTTTTTTTTTTTTTTTTTTTTTAAATTAAAAATCTGTCTGGTGTTTCTTGAATTTCATTTCTGATTTACATTTTGGTAATTACCTTTTTAAAGAAGAAACTTTTTGTTAGTAAAAACATTTAAATGAACTTCTCAATTTTTGTTGTTTTTTCATAGCTTTTGTGTGAAGTCTCCAGCTGTGCTTGCTTGACAGACTTTCAAATACCTGCTAGATCAGGGGTCTCAAACTCAAGGACGAGAGGCACAAGTGGGCCAAAAGTGAGGGGGGCATGATTTCGACCAGTTATAATGCTAATCGGCAATACAGCTGATAGGCTGCTATTTATTTATCAAAATGAATATGTATATGATAGTAAGTGGGATATGTGAATTAGTACAAAATGTGACTAAAAATATTAAGAAAATATTTGTTTACTGAATTCAGACTTATAAGTAAGGTTAAATAGAGTTCTAATTACCTTCATTTGATCCCAACCAGTTCATGTTGAAGATGATTTCTGGCACCGTTTTGCAGCAACCAGGGATTCTATGTTCTGCTTCAAATCACGTAAATTAGCCAGCCTCAACATGGATTGTAAATGTTTATCAGTTAGTCTTGAGTGCAACGCAGATTTATTTATTTTCATTGTTGAGAAAAACTGCTCACAAACGAATGTGCTTCCAAACATGGCCAGAATTTGCAAAGATGAGGCAAACCATTTGTGAAATCTCTCACTTGGAAGGAACTGGTAGAAATCAGGAACACCAACCTCTGCATATTTCTGCTTAAGTATGGTATCGCACTGAAGCTCCACCCACCCCATCTGAAATTCCCCAGAAACAGTATCAACATCCAGTATGTAGTTGACCAAAAAACACGTCCTTTTTCTTTGAAATGTCTGTTTATTTAACAATCTGCTCTCACAAATTTTCTATTGTGTGTATGTGTGTGTGTGTTAGTTGCCTGGCATCTCAGTTAAACCCTCCACGCCAATATGAGTCAAATTTACCCCTTCTAACGTTATGAAACAAAAAAGATTCCTGCATGTTCTGTTGTGTGAGTCAGTTGTCTATCATCTCAATCACCCTCCACCACAATAGGTCTTTGAAACAAGCCGATGTAATCATAATTAAAAGTGATTGACTGTCTGTTCACAGTTCAAGCTTAATACTGCTGCTGCAAGAGTATGGAAGAGGCGAGGGACAAATTACCAAGTTTTAGGAAAATATTGGTCACGAAAATGATTTTGCCGCGGGCCAAGGAAAAGTAGTATGCGGGCTGCATGCGGCCCGCGGGCCACGTGTTTGATACCCCTATGCTAGATAGTACAATAAGCATCTGTACACATATGTATTGACATTTAAAAAATACTTCTAGTATTATATGTCATTTGTTTAGCGTAAACTTTCTCTCACAAATCAGTTTAATGGTGTGTTCATGTGGTACTTACCAACATTGCAGAGAGATTTATTACTTAAGGTTTTATGACTGAAATTGCAACTGCTAAAACTGCTTGTAGTAATGAACTTGGAAGTTGGTCACTGATTATTAGTTTGGTCTAATTGGTGGAAACATAAATTTGGTGACATAAACTTTATCCTTAAAGTTGGCATGCATGGTTTTTTTTTTTTTGTTGTTTTGTTTTTTTAATTTTTTTTTATTTGAGCTAGCCACAGGTAAAAATTATTCAAATTAACAAGTTTCATAATTTTTTGGTTGATTTTTTTTTAAGGACATTTCGACTGGGGCAACTCAACTGGCTGTTATTATCTTATGGAGATTATAACCTAGATTCAGTCTGTCAGGGCAAATGGTTCAACTCTGATTGTTATTATCGTTTGGAGATAATAACCTGTGGTTAGGGATTGTCAGTCGGTCAGTCAGGGCAAAGTTAGTTTGTGTTGGTGGCTTTTAACTTTTTTATTTACAATTATTTAGCAAACAAAAATACTATGAGCTGTAAATAGCTATTATTATCTTCTGAGAGTTTTGTCGACTTTTTGGGTGGCTGACTATTTTTAATATAGAATTGAATGTTTGATAGTTACATTTAGTTATTCACTACACCAAAGTCTTCATACCTCCCCTAACCTCCATACACAATTTCATTGAAGTATCTTTAAAAATAAAGAAGTTATTCAATTTTAAATTACATATAAAATATAAACAAACAATCGAATTGGCCATAACTCACAATTTTTTAATTCCGGGTGTTTCCACCAACTTTCTAACTAAATTTCAGAAAAAATTGTCAAGAATTGAAAATTTTTTCCAATTGGAACCAAAAATATGGGTTGAATCCCATCATGAAGACAGATATATAGAAAATGAGTAAGTATTTACAAATATAATACATTAAATTGGCTTATAACTATAAGAATATCTGATTGTTTGTTTATGTCTTATAAGCCAATTTAATGTATTATATTTGTAAATACTTATTTTCTATATATCTGTCTTCATGATGGGATTGAGCTCAGGTCAATTTCCTGGTCACCTGCCAAATCAATCTCTTTGGAACAAAAGACCTCGAGACAGCCAGTACCATTAGGTTCCATCAAGTGTAGTATGCACTTTTCTAAAAGGTAAAAGGTATAGATGCAAAATGACTTTTATTATTACTTATTACCTCAATTTCTGGTAGTGAAAGGGGTATTCATCCCAGTCTACAGATAGGGTTCTTTTGCTTGCTGGTGATTTTTAGTTGTCGGTTCATTGGTGGATTTTGAGGTAATTAATAACTGAATTTATAGGTAAACATATTGTGGCCAATGTCATTTTTTTAGATTACTTTTGAAATTATTTATATTTTTGGAAGTGGCTGTTTTCTCACTGAGACTATACCACAGACTGGTAGGTGTAGAAGTGGTTTCGAACTCTTTAAAATTCTCTTTAAATTCTGATCTATTGATATGAAATTAATCTTATACTGTTATAAAGATTATTCTCGATAGATAGATAGATATATCTATCTCCAGTCATCCTGAATTTGCAAATAAATGGTAAATTGTTTTTCCCAAGTTAATAAAGACTACATCATAAATGTTCAGAAAGCATATTTATCTATGCCAACAAAGTTGGAAGAGGTATATGTATTCACTCATGTTTGTCTGTTTGTTCACACAATAGCTCCAAAATCTTTCAATAAATTTCAATCACATTTTCTAGAAGGGTAGACCATGTGCTAAGGAAGAATTGATTTAATTTTAAGGTGGATCCAGGAAAAATCGAAACTTACAATTATCTCCCCTGCATCTTACCTATATTTGAACTGATTTTCATTCATTGGCATTTTCATCTGAGTGCTTTCTAGTTAATTGGTATTATTACTGGTCAGACCAATTTAAACTACCATAAATTCTCAACTACTGACAAAAATTTAATGAAACCTTTATATTTGTAAAGATTATTTATTCTACTTTCCAACAATACCATGTTTATGGATAGACATTTAAGTTAGTTTCAGGTTGAAATACTGCATATCATATATATGCTGGGATTTTTAGTATTGGTGCTTTATTATTACTGGATTACATATCTTGATATCTTTATCTTTTTACAAATAGTTTGCCTAGTTATTATATTACAAATCAATTTAAAAGATTTTCACTTGAAAAGATTAGATCTAATTATCATTCTGCTTAACCTAGAAAGTTGAATTTTTATGTGAATTTATCTTAAACCCTGTTTGTTAACAGTATAAATAATAAATTAGAATTAATAATCTACTAAATTTAAATCCTGGAACTCCTTCATAAACTTGGCCTTTGAATCCCAAGGGGGCCAACCTTGATAATATTATAGTATATTTGATCGATTATATATTTAGTATATTTCATCATTAAATACAAGGTGCGGTCCAAAAGTTCAAGGAATTTGATCAGATTGATCAATCTATCCATCTGTCAAGTTACCCAGTGTTTCCCATGTCTCACCAAACATTTCATACATCTCTCATAATCACTCCTCCAGGAAATAAAGGACCACGTTTTCTATCAATTTTTTTCTTTCTTTGAAGAAACTATTACACACCTTAAGTTCCTCAAACTCTTGGGTAGCACAATGTATATTTAAAAAATTTAAAACTAATTTAATCTATTTTAAATGATAAACTATTCTTAATTAGTTCTTTATCCTTGCTAATTATTATTTTCCTCTTTTGTGTGTGTGTGTGTGTGTGTGTGTATATTTAGTTCCTCTCCAGTTCAATACGAATTTTGTTATCTTTTATACATATTTAAACAAAAAAAATATAACTTTCACCTAACCACAGCTGTTGGCCAAGTAATGCTTAAGGTCATTCAATGCGTTTTTTTAACCTCAGCTGTGTCTCTTTTTAATGACTTTATCAATGTTTCATTACTAAGTTAAACAGGTAGTGCATTCATTAAGGGTCTGTAACATAAACTTACAAGACCTTTTTTAAGATGGAAGTGGCCTTTTTTTCACGTTTACTTCGGATCAGGGTTTTGGATTAAGACTTTTAATCGGATACACTTCAACAATAATTTGGATGAACTGTACGTGATTGAAGACATGTTATAGACAATCTCTCATTGAACAATAAATATATCCTCTCAAAGGAAAGCAAAATTGGGGAAAATGTCTGTTGGCTACCAGCTTCTCAGGGCAAGTAAGTTGTTTGCATTTTTTAAAGATTTTTAATTTATTCTTAGAAGAAAAAAACAAAACAAGATTGTTGTTTTAGAAGCAGAAGCAATTTTCATTTTTTTCACTGTTTTACATCGAGCTACTCAAACGAGTGAAAAATCATAGAAGCAGAACAGATCTAATAACTTTCAATTAGGTATTCATAGTTAGCACGTTGTGGTACTGGGGAAATTGTATGATATTTATAGAGAGTTGGGATTAATTTAACATAATGATTTAAAAAATTGAATACAAACACATTTGTTGATAAATTTATCATTTAAGTTTTTAGTGTAATAGAACATTTATTTTTTACAAATAGTACCCAAACATTTGTATAAATTGTCTCAATTGAAATTTCTAGCTTATTATTTGTTTCAAGTTATCTCATTTAACTGAAAACGTGACTTGATTTAATAGCATTTTCCATTTAATTAGAAACCATCAACTCAACAGTTTTGTCAACATAGGTTTCTTCAGTTTTCAATTGAGTCTGGCTATCTATCTATGTATGTGTTGTGTGTACAGTTCGCACCAATGAAGCTAGAGGCTTGAAAATTTAAACATTTAAACCTTATGTCTAGAAAAAAATCTTTTTAAAAAAAAATAAATTTCCTCCAAGTGAGGGCTTCAACTAAATCGGTCGCTTAGTTTGTGTCTGGCAATGTTTCACACTTGTCTTTTGAAAATTCAAACTTTTTTAGTAATCATAGCCTAAAAAAGACGTGAAAAGTAACTTATTCATTCATCACCTTTTGTTTTTTCAAATTTTTTAATTGATCACATTCAACACTGCATGCTGCTAAAAGACATTGGTCATATGACGGCTTCTTTTGTGTGACTAACCAGACTTGTATAATAAGTTATTTTCAGTAAGCACATGCCGTATTTGCCGGTACACACTTTAATATGGATTTCATTTGTATGATATGCTATGATAGAGAACGTGACACATTTTTTTTATGTAGGCCTTCCAAAAATCTGTCTCTGTCAGGCTAGTAGAACCAGATACACCAAGTAATGTCGTAACTCTCCTATTTGATAAAATGGGGAGGTGCTGTTCAATGGATGGATCGACGGTGCCCAGGCAAATAATTGATATTTTCTGCTAGCTAAAAGGATAATTCTAATAGTATTAGTAATACTATTAGACACCTTCAAATACCTAAAGGTAGAAATTGTGAGGAATACTGAAAACCTTTCTTTTCTGTGAATACTTCCCAAGAAAAAGGTTGGAGGTGCTGTAATCTACAGAATCATTGTACAAAGGAAGCCATTTATTATAATCACGGATAATGTTATCAAACGGTTATTGTTATTAAAATAACACCTTTATTTGTAATTAATAAAAAATAATAAAAAAATAAAGAATACATTACATATTAATTTTTTGTAATGTAAAGTTGTTTATCACAATGAATGTAAATTGTTCCAATTTTTAATATATTTTGTTTAATGTTATCAGACGGTTATTGTTATCAAAAAGACCCTGTCCCAAAGTGATCACAATAAGTGGCTGTACACGGATGTACAATGGGGTTTAAATCAAAGGACACACACGGTGCTGCTTAATTAAGTTTATTTTGAAGAATTTGAATTCCTTTGTAAATTTTTCTTATATTCAAAATACTTATTGTGTTGATGTTAGGAAAGAATTAATATTATTTTCTTAATACCCTCTGCCTAAAAAAAAAAATCATCTCAAATTTAAAATAAATAAATTGTTACTAAAAATTCTCTTTACACATTTTCTCATGAAGGCCCCACCAACTCTACATAGTTCCCTCTGAGCTGTGCGCTTGTACGTGACACATACATTTTGCAACCAGTGCACAAAGGAAATTAATGTGTGCGCAAAAAGGTTACTTACCGGTGTACAAAACGTTTTTGAAGACTAAAATATCTGAGTCACTGGGAACAATGATTCTTTTTCTATCAGAATTTTATCCAATCATTCGTCTTACGAATGGGACAAACATTTATTACAAGTGCTGCAGCTTCTTCTGTCATATTCAGATTTTTCGTCAAACTTGTTAGGAGGTAGCATCTACTTATATGAAAAACTAAATTCTAGATTTATGTTTTTAAGCTTAATTTTTGGATTAAATTTGCATTTTTTGGGGTTTCTTCTTTTTTACCTACATTATATTAGGGGTGATTCACAGATTCTTAACAGGATGGGGGTCAAGATGGAGAAATAATTTTCTTAAAATAAATATGTGGGAAAATAAAAATTATTTATTTTGCTATTTATTTCTGCTGCTTTACATCCATTGGTATAATGGATATAATGTATGGATGCGAAACATGGAAATAAACCAAACGAGCTGAAAACCTACTCAGAATAGCACAGAGAGCCATGGAAAGAGAAATGCTAGGGATAACTCTAAGAAATAGAAAAGGACCAACATGGATCAGAGAGAGGACTCGAGTGAAGGATATTATAGAACTAATTAAGTTGTACAACTGATTTATTGACGGAAATTTTAGTTTCCAGAAAAATTAAATTTTTAACCTTTTCCAGAATTCTGCAAATATTTCTTTTTCTATTTTAATATACAAATCTTATTTTTTATTCCAACTGTAAACCAATTTTTCCCAGGCAATGCTGGGTATCCCTACTAGTACATATATCATCATCAGTGGTTATAAGTCCACTGCTGGACAAAGGCCTTTCCCATCTCCTTCCACGATGACCTATCTTGTGCTAACCTCTGCCATGTCTTATCGGCAAACTTTTCTAACTCGTCCCTCCCTCTTGTGTCTGGTCTTTTCCTACTTCGTTTACTGTCTCATGGGCACCAATCGGTTAGTCTTTTACCCCCATCTATTGTCATCTTTTCTTGCTAGGTGACCAGCCCATCTCCATTTTTGCTGCTTAATTAGTTAGTATAATATCCTTCACTCTAGTCCTCTCTCTGATCCATGTTGATCTTTTTCTATCTCTTAGAGTTATCCCTAGCATTGCTCTTTCCATGGCTCTCTGAGCTATTCTGAGTAGGTTTTCAGCTCGTTTGGTTTATTTCCATGTTTCGCATTCATACGTCATGGCTGGTATTATGCAGCAGTTGTATACTTTACGCTTTAGGCACATTGGCAAGGTGCTCTTCAGAATGTCTCTATTCATACCAAATGCTTTCCAAGCTATCGTTATGTGTTGTTTTATTTCGCAGTTATGGTCTTTCTCTAGCTTTATAATATATATATGTATGTTAAGAAATGGCTATATGTATCTTAAAGGTGACTGAGATCTGTACATACCAGTATACAAATAACATTAGAGATTCTTTGATAATTTCTAGGCTTGTATCAAATTTTGTTAAATTGAATACTTAATCATACCTTTATGAGTTGACAGTTGAGCGTATTAGTTGTGATGAAACTTGTTCATGTTAAAAAATGATTAATGACGTTCATTGAACAAGTTTTCAGTAAATGTTTAATTAGCTTAGCTTCAAGTTAATGATTAATATACATACAATTGAAAAGGTTGAAGACAAAAACATGTTTTAAAATGTCCAATCAATCATTGACTTAGGAAGAACATATAACCTTGGCTATTGCATACATGGATGGACTATCAATAGTGTGTATGAGAATAACTTGCCTGAAGCCTAAATGTCGGCTCATGGGTTTAAACTTAAATCAACTATATTTATTTATGTCTACATATCTGTATGTCCATTGACTAAATGATGTAGTATACATACATATTAGTTTACCCTTGCCGTCAAAAAATGCCGGAAATATTTAACTAATTTTGCAATTGTAATTTTGTAAAAGCTTAGAATATAAAGAGGTGTGAAGCTAAATCAATTGAGAAATCATCACAGATTTCAAATATTATTGTGTACAACCATCTTTCTGTCATGAATAACTAAATAATGGGGAAGTAACTGTGTAAAAATATGAAAGTTATGAAAATCTTTTTTCTCAGATTCCATTTGTACTTTACTGCACTCACAAATATGCACAGTCTGTTAATGATATATTTGGTTGATTCCTAGAATCCGTCCGTAAAACAAAGATAACTCCTGTTAGCCTTAAAATGAACTAAGGATTATCTCCCTTTTTCAACAACAGAAATATACTCGCCCACTCGAAAATAAATAAATAAAAACAACTTTATTTCCATACAAACCATTTTAACCTTTCACTCACTCGCCAACTCAGTTAAAAACGATGCACAAATAAAAACAATTTAATTTATTCAAAGCAATAACAATATGTTTTTCTTTCAAGGGGGAGATAATCCTTTGTTCATTTTTAGGCTAACAGTAGTTATCTCGATTTTACATGCGGGTTCTATGATTCTACTGATATATTTGATTTTTATTCAGGTGCCCGTGGCTACGTAGCTGATAAAAACCAGAATGATGATTCTGATGATTCCAAACCAGAAACTGCCATTCAACCAGAGCACAAGGCAACATATTTTGAAGAGAAAATACCTGTACCTGATGCTGAAAATGTAAGTGAAATTATCTCTTTCATAGAATGTAAAACTATCCTCTATACATCAAAGCAACTCAAATTCCTAGAACTGTGCATTGGTAGTTAGTAACCACATCAGCCTTTTTATGGAGTAGCCAAGCATATCTTTGTGCAGTTCCTTTAGATATTTTTGTACTCGTAACTGTTTAAAAGCAAAATTTTGACACCAAAAATGTGATAGCTGAAATGTATCATAAGAAGTAGAAAAAAACAATCTCTGTACTCCTTCTACTATTGGAATATAAGTAAACATTTGAGTACATTTGTAAAAATAACAGATGTTTGAAATAAAACAACAGTTTTACAGTGAGTATTTCGCTTAAATAAAATATTGTTCAACAACAAGCAAACAATGATTATTTTGCTTAGTAGAGAAAAACAGTACTCCTACTATTGGAACATTGAATATAAGTGAACATTCACGTGTAATATAGACATCTTGATAGTGTAGCTTTTCCAGAGTTGCATAATGAAGTTTACGAAAGCAATCTTTTCTCCTTTTCTGTGATCATCATCAAAAAAATATGGCGATCTTTCATTTTAAGCCGGTAAATTGAAGGAAATATTTGAGTCAAATTATAAAAATAACAGATGGTTGAAATAAAACAGTGATTATTTTGCTTAAATAAAATATTGTTCACCAAGAAACAAACAATGATTATTTCCCTTATGGTCTGCCATCCGACCAGAACTGGGTAAATCTGTCAGCACTCGTCTGTTATCATCCTACTATAGAAAGATCACGCAATAACATTGAAGTGTGATGATTGATAAAGTGTTAAAAATGTATTTTTCATTGTTTTTTTTTTGTTTTTTAGCAAAAAGTATGAAATGTTTTGCACAGTTTAGTAGAGCGATGATGAAACTGTTTTTCTACAAATTACTTTCATCTAACAATTAATTTATTTTCTGTATATTTTTAACTACAGAATTTAAATTAAAAACATTTTTTAATTAGCTGTCATCAAATATGGCGTAATGATCGATTTATTGCTGATTTAAGTAAATATTGACTTTATAATAGTTCAATTCTACGTTATAATTAACTAACATAGAACTTGTCAAAAAGTTTTTGCTGTATTATGGTAAAAACCAACAAATATATAGAGTTTGTATATTTAGATATAAATATATAAATATACTAGACATGAGATCCACTCTTCAAAACATTAGCCACAATTAGAATTTACAGGATTCTCAGGGAAGAATTTATCATCTAAATTAAAAACATTTGAAATATGATTAATTCTACCTTAAATTAGAATAAAATATCCTAACTCAGAAAACATTAATTCTGTAATGTTTCTGAACAGCTAACTATTATAAGAATATGATAACCAAAACATCCACCCTTAAAATATAATATAGAAGAAGCTGTTTATTATAATCCTGGATAATGATATCAAAAGTCGCTCCGAAACATTTTATTTAAAATTGAGTACTTTTTATTTTTGTTGGGTTTTGAGAGCTTTTTCTACTTGGAAAGAATGTTCAATTTTAGAGTTTTTCGGTTTTCACAATTTCTGTCCAGAGATTGTGTATCTGTATTGTACAGGCATCCACTGTAACGCGGTTGTTGGTGTCCAAAAAAGATAAAACCACACTATAACTGAGCCGCCATAAATCTAGCTATTTTGTAGTGTTAACGTGAATCAGGCTATTAACAAACCACGTTATAATGGGGAAAGTGTGTAGCAAGATATTGAATGAGTATTCATTTTCACTTAATTTTCTTTTTGCTTCCATTTCAGTATAGTTTCAGCTTCCGAAAATTATGGGCATTTACAGGTCCAGGTTTTTTGATGAGCATCGCTTATTTAGATCCTGGTAATATAGAATCTGACCTCCAGACTGGTGCCAAAGCAAATTTTAAGGTAAGGTAATTAATAATTGAACAATTCAAGAAATATAGGTTAATCTGATGATCGATTTCTTGTGAAACCAACTCTGCAGGTTGTTATGAACAAATAAAATATTTTCTACTGTGTGTGTGAGCGAGGTGCTACCCAAAAGCTGGGGAGAATTTGAACAGATTGATCATTGTGTCAAATTGCCCAGTGTTTTCCGTGTCTCGCCGGACATTTCACACATCTCATGAAGTCACTCCACCAGAAATATGATGGCTGATAATTTATATTTATATATATATTTATAT
>VCCN01002796.1:683476-704004 GCA_006491835.1 Architeuthis dux | reverse complement strand
GAGAAATTATGTAATTAATCCTCAACTTCCAATTTAAAAAAAGATTAGAAATAATTTTTGAAACAATCTTTTAATAAATAAAAGAATGCCTTATTCGATCCATTGGATAAAAATTATTAGTGCGTTAAACGAAAATGTGCAAATTGGAACTGTGTTAATCAGGGTTTCCTGTACTTTTTGTCTAATAGAAATAATCACCTTGGTGCTAGAATCTTTCTTTCAGACTGTATCTTTACATTCCAGTGTAGACAATTATGGCACACTTTGATGTCTTCATTAACTAAAAAGTCATTTTTTGATGATCGACATTGTTGTTGTGTCAGATTCTAGGAGATAGGTATATATTCTCAGAAGTCTTTTTTTTCTTTGTCATCTACCAGGCAAATGTTGGTTATTGTATACATCTATAAAAAGCTAGAGATTTGGGGGACAATGGGGCTTGGCTCTTTGTGGGGGCCCTCTCCGACATTTAGTGAGATTTTATGAAAAAGGAAAATTTGCAATAAATAGACATGCAGTATCATTTAATTGGTGAAAAAACCTCAAAAGCTGAATTATTATTTATGCAATTCATGTATGTACAAATATGTCTTTGTTATTGTATAATGTCAGCAGAAATGCAATAGTTGAACTGTAATTTATAAAGCTTTTGGGAGCCCCTCTCCATTGTGGGAGCAAGGTGGTTTCAAATAGCACCTTTCCCAGCTATGCCTCTGATTGTGTCTTTTATTATTAGTAGGCAGTGTAGTAATGGTTAACAAGCTTATGATTCTTACCATTACTACTGGAATGAGTTCGATCCTCACTGGGTACCCCACCACTGTGGCCTTGTGTCAAACTAAACTGTATATACACTGTAAATACTGAAGCAGAATATACTGTATATTTTTAAATATAAGTCAACCGTGAGTATAAGAGTTTGGAATTGAGCATAAAGTTTCAGAAAATTAACTGACATGCATATAAGTGGCTTCCATTATATTGTCATAATTTCATCATGAAAAATCTCCTTTTTATAAATACTGTTTATAACACTTGGTCAGTTGTCACCGAAACATGAATTTCTTTCATCTTCAACATAACAATCATTGTTTTCAGCTCGTAAAAGTGAAATTCACATCAGTGATGACAAACCTACATGAAAAAAAAGATTTAAAATGGATGGATATTACATAATACGCACTGTGTACTACATACATAGCATTTCATACAAAACCATGGTAAAGAATGGAGTTAAAACTACAGGCATTATCGCTAATATGCATTGTGTCTATCGATGCTATATTCATATAGGACATTTTTGACTGACATGATTATAAGTCGAACTGATTTTGGGACATTTTTTAGTTAAAAAAAAAAAGTCTTATATTCAAGAATATATGGTACTTGATATTTACTAAGTTTAGTTTGACACCAGGCCACATATATACAATATTCTAGCACCTCTTTTCATGAAGAATTACAATAGACCATGATAAAATTGATTCAATTTCTTATTCTGTAATGCTGTTTCCTGTCTATTTTGACTTCCTTCCAAAGACAAGGAAATTAGTTTCAATGGACCAAAATACAATGATTTCAACAAGTCATCTGAAAAAATTGAGACAAATTTATTGTTTTATTATAATTCTAGTTATGAACTTGTTAGAAAGCAGTGGTCAAAAAGATTGATTTGGAGAGTTTTAGTGTCTCATGGTAAACATTAAGACAGGTTGAACCTCTTTAATCGGGTAAGCTTGGGACCTGGACATCGCCAGACTACAGAAAATGCCAGATTATAGAAATTGACCTTTAAGACCCATTTTTTTTTTCTCAACAAAAAAAAAAAAAAAAAAAAAAAAAAAGAAACTTGTAAATTTGTTCCTTTTTGTTTCTTTAAATCCTACCCCATAGTTCACACAAACTCTTTACAGAGGCACCATCGTCTAATTTTTTTCAGTAACTCCACCTTTTCAAGCATAGATGTTTTATGATTACACTTTTTAGCACTAGCACCATCTTCTGCAGCTCTTGCAGATCCTGAAGGGCTAAAATACTGCTAAATATATGAAATTAACAGGACTGTGTCACAAGAACACCTTAGTGGCAGATTCACAAACTAATACTGACAGTATTCAAATGGTTCTTCGAACGATTGAACTCCTTGTTATTTGTGTTGTAAACACGTTTCAGCCGATCCATTCTTTGGCCTTCATCAGGAGTTCAATTGTCCGAAGAACCATTTGAATATTAATGAGCCTTCTTAAAACTATAGAAAATATCTAATACTGACAGATTCAAAATGTGCCTGAACATAGGATTTGCCAGACCACAGAATGTCGGATTAAAGAGGTTCAGGATTTGGTCAGATGGATTTTATAGGTTTTCTTTACCAGAGTTTCTTCATGTATTTATTATGTGAAGTTTTCATAAATATTGAGATGTTGCTATAATGCAAAGAAATAATTTTTTAAATGTTATATTTTATTATTAAAAAATATAATTTTCAAGCATGCTTAACTTGTGGAATAATATATTCTAATTATGTATACAACTTTTTTGTGTGTGTATTTTATATATATATCTTATGAAAGAAAGAAAACACGGATGAGAATGACCAGTGACAACTTATTTCACGTTTATTACGATTTTTCAAACTGGCTTGGTATTTCTTCTTTATATAGGTATTGAGCACACTTTACGGATATTATCATTACATACATCCGATCTACGGATTTATATTCTGAAATATTTTACTTTATATATATGATAGACAGAGAAATATTTAAAATAAAATGCTAGGAACTGATATTTTCAGCAGTATACAGCAAATACAACATTAATTTTTTAATTTTTTTTTTAAACTTTAAACAAAATCTTCAGTTTGGGAACTGGGATTTTAAATGTATTTAACAACTGATGGATATATTTAGCCCAGTGAAGGATTTCTCATGCTTGTTGCACTGTGCATGACGGCATCATAACAGTATTAAAAAAAACTAACAACACTCCGTTTTTTCCCCTGGTCTTGATGAGAGCCAGAAGTGTGGCTCAATCACAAACGTTTGGACAATATTTACATACCCAAGAACGCATGCCAGGATCCAATGTATGTAAACAAGAAAAGTTAACTTTAAAAAAAAAAAACCCACTTGTCTTTAATCAAACGGCCGATCCATTCTTCAGCCTTATTCAGGTATAAAATCTGAGTGTGATGGAGTAAACAGAAGTTTTATTTTTAAAGGGAGTAACCCTTATAGCTCAAAACACCCAGTGTTTCTGTGTCTGAGTTGTTGGGTCCTCTCTGGGAGGAAGTCCAGATTATTGACAGAACGATGTTGGAAGCAGAGAAAAATCAAAGAAGCAGCTCACATCAAAATGTTGATTAAATGCATTAGCCAGACAAGTGCAGAGTTCAACCCGATGTGGTGTCCAATTCTCAACAGACCTAAACCTGACAAGACAAAGACACAGAAACACCAGGGACCTGCGTTATAAGGGTTACCCCCTTTTAAAAATAAAAACTTCTGTTTACCCCATCACACTCTGATTTTACACCTGAAGAATGTATTGTAAACACAGTTTTGGCTGTTCCAAACAACAAGGAGTTCAAACATCCAAAGAACCATTTGAATATTAATGACACTTCTCAAAATATCTATTTTTTTTGTAATTTAAAAAAAAATTCTGTTAAGATTAATTCTTCAGAATTCTTGGCATTTCTCAGGCTAAAAAGCAGCCATAAATGGCCTCGAATTCATCCTAGTGTGAATTTAATGTTCACAGCTTAAACTCTTGTTCGGGTAAAATTATTTTCTTTATAAATAAAAAAAAAAAAAAAAAAAAAAAAAAAAAAAAAAAAAAAAAGAAACTTTCAAATATTTTTTATTTTATATTGAAGTATTAGCAGTTTGAACAAAGTTTCTCACATTTTTTACTGCTTCTTGCAATCACAAATAATAAATAGAAAGCACTCAAAGAGCGCATACCTCTACCAACACCATTGTCACTAATAACTGAATCAGATTACAGATCCCAGACTATGCTGTGACAAAAGCTTGTAATAATTGTTCATCAGAGACATCCCTTTAAACCTTAATTCATTTTAACACTTGATTAATTCCCTTAGACAGTAACTTTGTCATTACTGTCACAGCAACCCTTTCATAGGATTCATGTCAGAAAATTGACTTGGCTATTGAATATGTCTGGAGTATTTTTGATTGTGGAATAAGGAAAATGTCCAGAAAACCTTTTACAATAAGTTTTTCTTAGTGTTTTGAATGCAACCTGGTCAAATATCCCACGAAGGAAGATAGATTCATGTGTGAAAGAGTAAAAACTTCCTTTGATAATGGCTGCCAAATTTTCATTCACATAATATTCTTGAATTGTTTAGATTGTTGAATAAAAAGGTTTTTAAAAAGTTCACTTGCTTTTTGTATTGTCTGTATAAATCAGATTAATTTGCAACACTATGTAAGTAGTACTTTCTGAGAAAATGGGTCTGTAAAAATTCACGGAAAAGTTATCTCCCTTGCAAAAGTCATTTAAGAGAACAATGACGTGGATCGTAGTAAAACTTGAGACGGAGTTTATATTCACTTTTTTTTTGGTTTGTTTACTGATTAAATTTAGTCAAGTTTTTACAAAATCAGGAGAGAAATATAAAAAAAGTAAAACCGTTAACATTATGTTCCTTCAGATTTTAATCTTTAATGAATCCCGTTCTCTTCCCTAGAAACATTTCCTTTGAGTGTTCATCCTATCCTTTCTCAGTTTTTCTGTCTATATGTTTCTCTTGCTCACTTTTTCTGTATTTATCATTCTCCCTCTCACCCCCCACTGTTTTGTTTACATCATTTACTTTCTTGAATTTATAAATGCTTTATCCAAGAAGTCAAGGAAAGAAAATCCCCTTTTTTTATTCATTCACTTTCTTGTTTTTCAAAACGTTTGAGAAAAACAAAATCTGACTTTGTGAGATTTATTTATATTTATTATTTTAAATGAATTTTGCAAGAGATTTTTACAGATCCATTTTCTGTGATAGAATGTCGGATACTAATCAATTTTGGTACAAAACCATGTGAAATCTGAACTTTCCTTTCCTGGCATTCCAGGTGGGATCAGAGTGTAGTATCTGACCCCTGTTAATCCCCTTCTAGTTGCTTCCCATTACAAGAAGCAAAGGGAATGTAATTTTAAAAAGCTTCTATACCGAGGTTTGTGTGATTAATTAAATAATTTAGGGGTAGATTAGGATTAGAACAATTTTTTTTACTGGTAATAAATTATATCTTTGCTTGTTTCACATTGTGTCCCATATTTTGCCAAAATATCTTGTCTGAAGAAGAGAAAAGAAAAGTAAGAACATTTTTCAATTGTTTATTTATATTTTTACAAAAAACATTTTGCACAACTTATTACAAGTTATGAACAATTATTTATAGCAAGGAAAAATACATACATGTACAATATTATTAAAAATGTTCAGAAGAAAAATCAGGTATTTGAAAAAATCGTTTTATTTAAATAGATTGTGGGATTTAGCGTTAAAAATAAGACAGTGAAAAAAAAATAGTGACAATTGGAAATTATATTTGAAGATTTCTACCTTTTCAAAAACATGGAAGTTCACTTGGCATTAAGGTTTTTTTCATGTTTAGAATGAAGTTTCTCAAGAATTCAGTTCTGAAACCCAAGAGAACCACCGAGGGATTTTAGATGTAAAATAGTTTTTTTTCCTTTTGCAAATATAGTCATTTTGTTTTATTTAATGATATGAACAGCATGTAAAGCGAAGGAGAATAGTTTATGTTGATAATCACTAGAATAGAATATGAAGTATGTTTTATTTTTAAGATAAAACAAGCATGCAGTCCAATCTGGCACTAGAGCACAATAAAAAAAAAAATGCTCCTCAAAAGCAAGACACCTAATTGTAGCAAAAGGGAATGTATTGACCATTACTTTTGGCAATAGTACATGAGAAATCTCTTGAGAGATGGTGGATCCCCAGTGCCAAGGTCATTATTAATGCCTGCCTTAAGCCTTCATTTAAAAGACTGTCTAAGCATGGAAAAGTTATGAACATATTTTCTATTTAGTCAATTTTTCATATCTGTTTGAATCAAGTGTCTAAATTACAATGTATATCAATAGTGACATGATGAAAGCTCTAAAATAACATAATTTTGTTTCCTCTCATTGATGAGCATGTTTAAATTGGAAATATTATCTGCAGACATTACATTAAAAAAATAATCTAAATATTTTGTATGTTTATTAGTCTTTTTATACAAGTGAAATGTTTTGCTTTAGCATAAGATTTGATGCTCAAACCTTAAATATTTGTATCAATATTTGGATGAAGGGGGGGTAAATGCGTAATGCTTAGACTGGATTTATTATTTTATTTATTAAATATATTTAAATGCATTGCCTAAGTTTACTGAATGAAGCTTTGTAAGTGGTTGTGAACTTGAGTGCCCAGGCAGGCCCGGACAGCTTTTGGAATCACCGGTATGGAGTCTTGTAAGTATTTATAAAATAAAATCTTATATAATGAATACTGGATTTTTCTGTTTCTCTGTCCATAACAATTGACTCTTCCACTTAAAGGTAACAATTTTGCTGATAAAAATATCTCCTACCAACCATTTGAAACAATGGACTCTTCCACTGAAACTAGTTCAGTAGTTTCCTTTCTTAAAAAAAAAAAAAAAAAAAAAAAAAAATATCAAATCATCTCATAGAAATTCATATATATCCATGAATTTTTTCACGAATTAACTAGTATGAATTATAAATTCAAAATGATTTATATATTTGGTGATATTTTATCCTGTCTGAAGGGTTGGAAAGGTTCAGTCAGCTTACCTTATCCCACTATGTAACATTTAAGACCTTTTCTTATTTAATACAGAACTTGGATTGAAAACTTGTAATGATGTACCGAGTTATCAAGATATTTTTTAAACAAGGTTCCTTATTAAAGAAAAATATAAAAGAAAACAGTGTTTGAGTTTTCATTATTAAATTATAAAATGATATTTTGATTTGAAATCGTTTTTTTTCTAAGAAATGAATTATAGTTAATACAGGCTCTGTTTGGAAAATGAGCTTAACCGTTTAAGCTAATTCTATTCTGTAATAGAAGACAAGAGTTGTCTACCTTGAATTTCTACTTCGACCTATGCACATTTGGGGTTCATAGAATAATTTCAAGTTTTTACTTTTTAGGAATGTTTCAAGATTAAATCAGCTGAAACACATGACCCGTAGAATGGTCTGTGGAGACCATTCAGGCTTTCCATGGAACAGAGAGGGAAAGGATGGCCAAATATCATCAAAATATTTTCATGCACCAAAGATATTTGGCAGCAGAAACAGTTAGGCACAGACACTTAGTGTCTAACAAGCATGAACAATTTAAGCCTGGTGATATTTAGGAATAAACAGGCTTAATTCTGATGTATGTGGAATATAAGAACAATTACCTAGTAAATCAACTGGTAGATTTAATACAAACCCACTGACTCAATTGTGCTAATCTACCCAGGAGCTTTTCTTTAAATTACACTGTGCAACGCAATTTTTGTTCCTGATAGTGATATTCATATGTAATTGTTTTTCTTACTTTATGTGATTAAAAATGTGCAAATTTTCCCCGTTGTCAAATTGAAAATAAGTAGATTTCAAATTATCACTGTCCTGGTCACAAAAGCAAAGTTTGAAGGGATTAATTGACATTTTCTATACATTTCAGACATAATCAATTAGAAACTAACACTTATTATTACCCAGGAACAAAAGAAGGTTTTAAAAAGTTGCAGTGTTATTAAAAGCAGTGCACTTCTCAGATATTAACATCTTCATTTCTATTAGAGAAATGTTTGCTCCCTTTTAACAAATGTTATCTTTGAATGTTTTAGACACTAAGTTAGCTCTACATTTGCACAGACTTAGGAACTTTTTCAAATACATTTTTATTGTTACTTTAAAATATTGATCATTACACAACAAACTATATACAAATCTACAAAGTGTCATAATATTGATCACTTTATATACCAAATGCATTCAAAGATTACCAACAGGCAATAAAGCAATCATTTATTTTTTTTTGGCAACAGTATTTGCCCTCCTATTCAATTTTTTTAAAAAACATCTTATTTTAACACATTCAATAAGTAGCAACAGTGGAATCTAGTCTTTATTATTATCTGTACACAAAAATACCAAATTGTAACAATACAGTTTATTAGGCTTCTGTCTGTACTTGTAAATAATGTTTTTAGTTTATTAGTAGATGTAGAATCTAGCTAGGCTTTAAGCAGGAACAAGTACATTCAATATATGGCCACAAGAACAGTTAAATTTTACTTGACCCAATATTCTTATATTATGAACTGCTAAAAGACTGAGTCTGACATTGCTTACATTTACTCAATAAAATTTGAAAGAATTTAATAATAAAAAAAAAAATGTAATAAGATACCATAAAAGCTAAGGTATATATTGGGGGGGGGGGTATAAAAGAGGAAAAAATGTTGGAACGTTTGTGAACTGAAAACACTAGGTGAGCTTTAAAAGTCCAAAGAAGTAAACTACCAAAAATGATATTTCAAATTAGGCAGAAATACAAAGGAATTTATCTTGATGTATTTTTTTTATTAGATGAAGCATTGTCAGCCATTATTTCTTTCATCTTAATTTTAGTTGCTTTCAATGCAACCACTCAGACTGTCAGTTTATGGCAGTGAGTAAACAGCACAGATCAGAAATAAAGAATGAGCTCTAGGGGAGATTCAAACTCCCATCCGTTTTACCTCGGTAAGCCTGCCTATGTACGGCAACTGCTCTACTACCAATTGAGCTTACTATAGCCTTCACTGCCAGAGTGACAATCTGATTGGTTGTATGAAAAGCTACTAAAATTAAGATGAAAGAAATATTAGTCAAATATTAATAATGGTTGATCAAGAAACTTGTCCGAAATTTAGATGTACACTCTTAAAGCTTTCATGATGGTTGAAATTAAAAGATATTTGGTGCCAAGTGTATATGAAAGCTTGCCAAGTAACAAGTATAAAATATTTGGCTGCTTGTGTCTGGAAAAACCCTTTTGTAAAGAAGTGTTGTAGATCTGTAAACATAAAGCTTTATTATTTGAGATAAGTTTAAAACTGATTTTTTTAAACCAAAAGTTTTCATTTTTTTGTCTGAATTTCAGTAGACGGGATGTTTCAATCATTGTATGTAGTTTGTTTGAACCAATTTCCTCATTTGTTTATTATTTTGTTTTCTTTTACAATGTTTCGGCTGTGCATCTTTCTGCTTTCCTCAGGTGTCTGTTGGGTTCTGGAATGTTTTTGAATTTTCTTTCTGGGGGAACGTGTGCATCCCTTCTTATACAAGACATGTCCAGTGCTTAAAAGTGCATGCAAAGGTCAGCCTAGAGCAGGGGTGGCGAACTTATGGCACACGTGCCCAAGGTTGCACAAGAAAACATTTTATTGGCACGTGAGAAATAATTTTTTGTTAGTGATTCTATTAGAAAAAAAAAAAAAAAAAAAAAAAAAAAAAAAATCGGCAACCTTTAATTTATTTGCTGTCACCTCAGTTATTGATGGTCTAAACCGACTTCTTTAAGAATGCTTTCAAGCATTTTGTTCTCTTTCACCATAAAATATTTTGTAAAATACAAATATTTTAAAAATGATAATCTGCTACTCAAAAATTCCCATGTGCATATGAGGAAATTTCTTTTTTAGAAGATTATCGTCAATGTGTCATGCCCTCTCAAAAAATGTTTGCTACACCTGGCAGGATAAGGGACAATCCCAAGAACACAGAGAGGCAAGCACTAGACATGACCTGTATGAGAGGGGGTGCGCATACTTCCCCAGAACGAGATTCAAAAACATTCCAGGACACAACAGACATCTGAGAAAGGCCAGAGGATACATGGCTGAAACGCTGTGAAAAAAAACAAACAAAAAAAAAAAAACAACAATAAAACTAACAGATTAGGAAATTAGTCCAAACAAGATACATACAATGCAAATATTGTTGTTATATGCTTTGAACAGAAAATAATAACATTTAAATAATACAAAAGGCGGTTAAATTTGACTTTTGCAATTAATGAAAAGTTTTAATATTTTAGCTGTATACTTACATTTATGTATTTAATAAAATGGTGTTTAAATTATAAATAATTGTTAAAAGAAATTTCATATCCAATAATTTTTAGGAGTATCTTTTCATAGTATTAAAGAAAAATTTATTAATTGAACAAAATGTTGAAAAAATGATAGTGCAAAGAGGGACTGTCAGTTTAATAAAAACAAGTGGAGTCATTAATTTAAAGTAAGAAACAATAAGATTAAAAAGTAGAATTATTTTCAAATCATTATATATAACAAGCTATTATTGGGATGTTACAATAAAAATTTGAAAATGTAAAAAACAAGTATGTGAATACTTGGAAAGTTGATTGTTACACAGATGTGTATTTTTTTTTTTTATCTAAGAAAAAGGATTTTGGAAATTGAAATAAAGTTATTACAATTTGTGAAAGAAATAAAAAAAGGCATATTCAATTTTCCAAAGGATAAAATAAGAGTCCCACCCTTAAAAGTGCCATTGCCATTGGAACTATGACATACCTAAACTGTTTAGAGCTCATGATTGTATTTTAGGTAATGAATACTGGGGAGGCATAGTTCCCGCACGTTTCTTGCCAAATACAGCCTGGGCAATGTCTATGGCAACATCTACTGTGAATTTCTGGTCCATTTCAGTGCCCAGAAGAGGGTTCACTTCCACAATATCCAATGCAGAAAGTCGACCTACAAGAAGAATAGCAAAACTATAGATTTTACAACCATTACAATAATCATAGAGCATGAAAAAAATTCCACATTGTTATTAATAATGGAAAACATGTCATTTAGATAAATTCACATAGAAAAAAGCGTGCCTATATGCCGAAGAATATGGTACTTCTTTCTTAATTACTTTTTAAATTTTTTAATCCTTCATTCATAGCATATGGTAGGACATTTACTGCTTTTTAACATTTTAAATCTTAAATACTTGTATTAAAACAAAAATTGTAGTGGGATTTGTGATCTAAATCTGGAGTCAGAACAAAGAGGTAAATTTCCTCTACAGGACATTTTGTTGCATCTTGTGCGATCGATAAAACAATTTTTAAGTCAGCTCCTGGTGAGACTCAAACTTATACCATTCCTGCCACAATCAAAGCCAGTCCAAACACCCCTGCTGCAGGAACTTGGATGACTGCAGAAGCTCAAATCCAACCACCAAACCCTATCTCACCGGGAGCTTATTCTTTTTTTCTGATTCATGCTGTTTACTCACTGCCATAGATTGACAGCCCAGGTTGGGTTGTGAATAAAAGGAAATTGAAATGAAGGTAAGTAGTAGTCACGGCTTGATGGTGATTCACCTGCATCTGTTTGAAATATTAGATAATAATGCTGAAAAAGTGCAACAATGACCTCACCTGTATTTGAAACAGTTTCAGCAATGAACATTCCTTCTCTGTAGGTAAGTCCACCCATAGCTGGAACAAAGGAATATTGACAGTCATAACACATAAAAATGAAAAATGTGCAAGAAAAAACAATTTACAATAGATTGAATATCTTAACATTTTACGTTTTATTTTAGTGTGAAAAAAAAACAATTTGTATATAAAAGCACACATCATAATTCATATTTACACAATGCCTTAAACCTTTTGCGGTGGTGTAATAAACATAATTCTTCTTGAAATCATTTAAATCTGTTGATAACACTACATATTCTGGTAATCTATTCCAAAGTCCTACCACTCTCAGTCCTTTGTAAAATACATCAGGGTTTACTACTTCTAAACCATGCATAATCTTAAACATTTCTATTAAGTCTCTCTGATATCTCCTATTTTCTAATGATGTTAACTGTAACACTTTTAGCCTATCCTCATAACTCCTACTTTTTAATTCCGGTACTAACTTAGTTGCTCGTCTCTGGACTTTTCTAAAAGATTTTTTATCTCTCTCCAAGTATGGTAACCAAGCTTGTGCACAGTATTCTAGGTGTGGACGGACATAAGTCTTATATAGTATAAGGAACGAGTCCATGTCTATATATTAAAAGGTATGCTTAATCAGTCCTAGCACCCTGTTCACCTTTACTTGGAGAATGATAGTTTATCAGTTACTATGATACCAAGATCCTTTTCATCATTTACAATATCTAGTATATTTCCATTAAAAGCTAATAACCATTCTCTTGACCATAATAATGGAAGATTCCAATAGTTAGAAGTTAACGTAAAAATGTAAATGTTTACTGCATTCAGCCTTCCAACTAGTCCTTTCTACAACAAAAAGGAAAAGAATTTGCAGTTTTGTGTTGAAGAGGAAATATGGAAATTTGGGTTTTGGGTCATAATCCTGAAATGCCGAAAGATCATAATTCCTAAAGGTTGAAATCCCCAAAACTACAATCCTGAAAAGGTAAAAATCTCGAAAATATAATTCAGGAAAAAATAAAAACCAAGCCTGGTTGCCGCAGGGTCAAACTCCACTTCTATTCCGACTGAAGATGATTACTGCAACTTTTGTATTGTATATATAATAAATAAAAAATTATGAAAAAAAGTATAAATGTAATTATTTATTAGAATGAAATAAGCCATATTTCAAACATAAATTTTTGTAGTTGTGTGAGACTTGTCGATTTGGCTTAGTTGGTAAGAGAGCTGCCTACCTGATCACTTGGTTGTGATTTCAAAACACGGTAGGGAAATGTTAATTTTATATATCAGTTTGGTTTAACATGATGGGACAGACAAACAATAAAGAGTTTACTCCCCTAAATTAGGTGAGGATTGTTCTTGTTCTTGTTACAGTAGGAAAACAAAGTAAACTCCAGCCTCTGACTTGGACTGGAGTTTGACAAAGGTTCTTAAAAGATATTTATTTACAGTTTTAAAAGGATTTAAAACACATTTACTAAAAAAAAAGAAAATGGATTCCATTGTGTTGTGGAAAATATAGTAAGAAAGATCCATTGCGTTGTAAGAAATACAGTAAGAATGACATAAAAAAGTCAAACCCTCAATATAATATCAAGCAAGGAACAATTTCTATAAACAACCAGATCTACCTATCTCTCATTTAGCTTTTTTTCAATTTGAATTGCAGTTTTCAGGATTTTGATCTTTCAGGATATGGTCCTACAGGATTTTGATCTTTCGGAATTTTGGTTTTGGGGATTTCAACACTTATGATTATGATGTTCTGAATAGTGTCTTTCAGAATTATGATTGACACCAGGAAATTTGAATTATAGCAAATTTGTCTTGAAAATAAGGGACTTAATTTCGATCCAAGTCACACATACCAAAAGATGAAATAGCCATAACAACCCCAAAATTAAAATAGTTTTAACAACATAGAGAAGTTTATCCACTAGCCTATAAGACTATCCAACAAATATGAACAAAAATCATTTCACTAAAGAGTAATACATTTTTTTGATGCAAAATAAATTCAAGTTTAGTAGTCAGCAATGACTTACTAAAAAAACAAAGAATTATCAAAGGAATTTTTTCCAACCTGACCTATAGAATCGAGTTGCTGAAGAAGCTTATTCAACCCTTTCAAGACTAACCAATTAAGATGCTCAATGCCTGAATTGAAATGTGCCAGTAGACTTTCAAAAGATCTATGGGACATATATATCCCAGCAGTCATAGAAAACTTGGGATATATGTGCCAAGAGTCTTAAAAGAGGTTAATAAACAAAATAAATACCTGGAGTTCCAGTACTGCCAGCAATTGAGGGATCTATACTGTCAATATCAAAACTGAAGTGAATTGGACGTGTACCACTGTAAGAAAAACAAATAAGTAAGCAATGAAAAATCAAGACATACCTTTTCCAACTTTGTCCAGCTATATATGTATTCACTCATTTGTCATTCTGTCTATCTGTCTATCCATACAGTATTTCCCAATATTTTCACATGAATTTCAATTACATTTTGGGCTAAGAAAGAATGGATTAAATTTTGGGTTGGATCCAGGAATTTGTTTTAAAGTTACCTCCCCAGCATCGTAGCTATATATAAACTGATTTTCATTCAGTTTTTAGTGAGTGCTGGGGTAAAAAAATATTTGTACTAATTTTTTAACAAAGCAACCTTTTCATAAATAAATTCAGTAATCAAGGAGTAAAAGTTTTATTAAGTAAAATATTTGCTGCTTTGCTAACGGTATACCTAGGGATGGAAATCTAAAGCCCTATAATATCTGAAAAAACTCATGGTAGTGTAAAGGACAATAAAGCCATATTTAATAGAATAAAAATATAGTGGTTATTTATTTAAAGTAATTCAACACATTACATTCTAAATAATTTCCAAATCTTTTAAAATTAAAATAATACTGTCTATAGTTTTGAGAAAGGTCATTAACATTCAAAGCGTTTTTTTTGGACGATTGAACTACTTAATTCAATTATCTGAAAAACTCTGAAAAATAATAATCTAAGGGAAATCACTCAAATTGCTTTCAAAGTGTCACAGACAGACAGACAGGTTGCAAATTATTATAGAGATTTTAATTACTTACTCTGGGTCAATAGCACTTAGTGCCATTTTTAATACTGCAGAGATTCCATACAAATCGACTTCATACATAGAAAAACAAGGAATTCCAACTTTTTCAATCAGCCACCTGAAATAACAAAAAATATTTTTATTATAGTTATTCTGATCTTTTCAAAAAAGATAAGGCATTTAAAATCGTATTTTTGTAATCCATCACTAGCTTTACCAGATGTGAATTACAGATAGCCAGCAGATCACTTTAATGGGTAAGCTAGATGGAAAATTCTGTGCCAAAATTATTCTTATAAAAACTTTTGCACAGTGTAAAAATGAGGTTTCCTAACACAGATATACATACCTGCCTGCAAGCATTTTGCTTTTATCTTTAATCCTGACCCTACACAAATGTCTTATTCTCATCTATACTAGTGGTTTTCCTCTCAAAACTAACTGATGAAGAGTCTGCTCTTGCAGACTAAATAAAAATGAAGACACTCTTCCACTGGGTTACTCAGTTGACAGTGAGATGCCATTGAGTGACCTTGTGTACTTTGTCACATTCATTCACAATAACCGAGCCTGCTCATTCTTCATGTCTTGTGGAGGGTTTTTGGCAAAACATTGAATCACTGAGGTCTGTCAGCCCTCCAGTCCAGATTTGGCTCCCTGCGGTTTGAGACCGTGGATGAGATTAAGGAGAATGCAATGAGGCAGCTGATGGTGAAACCAATAGAGGACTTTGCAGACTATTTTGAAAAGAGGAAGGGGTGCTGGGATAAGTGTGTGATCCCAAGGGGGGGGGTTCTTTGAAGGGGACTAAGGCGCCATTACCCAATGTAGGCTATTTTTTGTTAATGTTAAATGGCTGGATATTTTCCGGACAGACTTTGCTTACTTCTCCATCACAACTAGGCTATTGCTATAATTTGCAACCAACTATACTCTTCTCAGCCAGAGCTTAAGTCTTGTTGACTGAAATTATATTATAAATTTAAAGTTTGGGCTAATTACAATCCATTTAGTTATTGTTAAGCAGTAAAGCATAATAGATTATATACACATAAAACAACGAAATAAGGCATTATTTATTTAGACTTACCTCTCTGCTGGATCCACATCTCTAAGACCAATGTAAGCAATATCTTTGGCAGAGATACTGGAATAAAATCAAAAGTTAATATAAGACTGACATATCTTCTATCAGAAGATGTGAAAGTGATTTGGTTTGTATTATGTTGTTTCATATGAAATGTCGTAAGATGAAGTAAATATTTAATTAAAATATCACCTATTTAACGCAATGATCTTTTCCCAACAATCCTCTAATGATAACATGCCATCTCTATAGAATCCTTTATGCTTAGTGGTCACAAATTCAATAAAAGCACAAATCCTGGCATCCCTATTATTGAACGTTTTATTATGGATATGAAGTTAAAAATTCTTGAAAAGATGATAATCTGTAGAAGAAATGTCAGGTGAATATGGAGGACATTGCAAGGCTCCATATCCCAATTCTCTAAGCTTAGACACAGTCAGCTGAGAGTTTGGGGTCTGACACTGGCATTTGAGCATTTCATTCAGTTCATGTGGGACCCATTTTTCCAACTTTCTAACATTGAAATTATGTGATAGGATTGCTGTCGAAGTCCTAAAGTCTCCAGAAAGGGCTCAAAAGCCTCCAATGATAATGAATTATATTTCTCTTTACATTGAAAACGAATGCAATTATATTAAGAAATCTTTCACTTTTAGCATTATTCTCGATGATGTAAAAAACAACATGTAATAACCTAATGGGATGAATGTGTACCAATGTCAGTAATTGTGTAAGAATTACAATATAATTGGGTTAATGTACTTCAATTGACTGAATTTGCTGTCTGGTAAGGTATCATTTAAAATATTTTTCCAATAGCAGAAGATAAAGAAAAATCAATAAGATTATAATAAAGAAGACAAAGAAAGATAAAAACAAACAAAAGACCAACAGAAAACAAACAAGAAACACACAAACATCTACAACCAGATAGCAGAAAGTACTCATATGTCATAATTTCTCCAGTGTAACATACATATTAAATTTTGATTTTAAACGATTGTTCTTCCTATATGTATACTGTTCACTATATTAATCACTGCTACCCACAACACTGGTTTATTGCTGGGTTTATGTTATTCATGTGTTCTGACATTTATATGTAACCGGACTTCACCCAGCCCTAAACATCCATAGTAGAAATTTGAAATTTTGCATGCATGTGCGTGCATGCACACACACATGCACCAATGAGTAGAGAAAATTTATTTTTTTGTTTTTTGAAAATTCCCCCCTAAATAAGGTTTTAAAGGGGGGTTCAATATGCAATGTAAGTTTATGCTAAATTGGTCACTAGTTTGTGCCCACTTTCTTTTGAAAATTCAGACCTTTTTTACTGATCACAGCTCAACAAAAGTAACTTATTCATTGATCACCCTTTTTTTCCAACTTTTTAATTGATCACCACTAACACAGCATATATGGATGGTGGTTATTCATAATTTCCCTTGGAATGCTAGTTTTGTTTTCAAATACGAAACAAAAGTGAAGGTGAGTATGTGTGATTGCACTCAGCTTCCATATTTTAAATATTGTGAACAGTTACAAAATGGCATATAAGTAATAAGTATTAAAGAGAATAAGACTTTGTATCATAACATTGACAACAGAATTTATCTTAACAAGCAAACATTGAATTAAAAAGAAAAACGTTCTGTGGTTAAGCATTTTGTTTATTTCCTGGTTTCCCTCTGTCAACAAATTGGTCCCTTAGTTTGTGTCCAGCAGCATTCACACTTGTTTTTTTTGAAAATTCAGATTTTTTAGTGATCCAACAAAAGGTGAGAGAAGTAACTCATATCTTTTTCCAATTTTTTAATTGGTCACCCCAACACGACATGCTGCCAAAAGACATTGGTCACACAACAGTTTCTATTGAGTGACTAACCAGACCTGTTCATTTACCTCAGTCAACAAAGTTGAAAAGAGGTATATGATTTTGGTCTCATCTGTTTGTTGGTTCACATTTCTTCCTGTCTGCAAAATATCTTCAAAAGTTCTCAATGAATTTCATTCAGATTATCTGGAAGGGTGGACATTAGGCAAAGAAAGAACTGATTACATTTGGGAGCGGATCCATGCACAATTACATCCCCTACATTGTAGTTATATGTCTAAACACATAACACCAATTTTCTTTACCTGTCCGCAAGATATCTCCAAAGGTTCTAAATGAATTTCATTCAGATTATCTGGAAGGGTGGACAATAGGCAAAGGAAGAACTGATTAAATTTGGGAGAGGATCCATGCACAATTACCTCCTCTACATTGTAGTTATATGTCCAGGGCTTTTTGTTATATTGATTTCTCTTTCAGCTTCTTCATATATGAATCAAAGAATATAAGCAACAGTCGAAATTTAAACGGTTAACTACCCCCGTCTCTGATCTATCCACTAAGTGATGTCAATGACATTTAAGGTTACTGATAGCAGTGTTGACAGAGCTATGCACTCTTAGTGCTTTCTAGTTATAATGATGTGTATAGGAATGTGTGTCTTATTAGCAGGTAAGTAACTTTTTATTGTCTTTATGGTTGCGGGAGAGAGTCAATTCACTTTGTTACATTAGTGTGTAAGTATGTGAAATGTTGATGTGTGTATGTATGCATAAGTTCATAGGAGTAATGTATAAAACCAACTTTGAATGAATTTACTGTTGGTTGGAATTTGGTACATGGACTCGGCAAATTGTATCCGGTATATTTCTTATGTTTCAGAAAGAGGTAAACTGTACTAATAGATTCTTGTACGAAATGTGTTCAGCATTTCTTGGGGTGAAGAGGATCAGAGCGCACAAGTTGTATTTTTGATGTGTAATTGAATTATTATCTAGGAGCCATCCAAATACTCAAGTTTTTGGTGCAAAAACTAGGTATTTATGGGAAATGATTGAATCAAAAAGATGTCTGTTTGTTGATTGGCTAATTTTGTTCTATTTTATTATTGGTCAGAAAAAATGAATGTGATCCACTTTTTGCAGATTGTGCTTGTAGTTTAAATAGCAGAAAAGCTGTCCTCTACAACTTAAATACTATAATTAAAAATAATCAAACTGCAATATAACACTAACTTGGAGATATTGAGAAGATTGCTAGACAAGCAGTTGTACTATTGAAACTATAGAGATTCAGCTGAAAACATTACAGTTAATTGACTATACTTTTAAAAATTCAAACTGAATAAAAAATTGTATGTGATTGGTTCCAACTAATTTCCTAATGTTTGTTGTTTTGTTTTTTCACATTTCAGCTGTGTACTCTTTAGTCTTTCTCAAGTTGATTGCAACACCTCATCTAACAAAATTCAGACAAGAAATGAATTTTTAAAAATCTCACAAGTTTATAAAGGTCTCTGGCGGAAAACTCATTTTGATTACCATATTATTTCTATCATGTAACATGGTTTTTGTTTATAAAACATAAACAATTGGATCACCTATAACACACTACACCAAAACCTTCATACCTCCTCCAACCTTCATATGAGATTTCATTGAAATATCTTTAAAAATAAAGAAATTATCCAAATTTAAATTACGTATAAAATATAAACAGACAATCGAATTGGCCATAATTCACCATTTGTTAATTCCAGGGGTTTCCCCAAAATTATAACTAAATTTCAGAAAGAAATCATCATGAATTGAAAATCTTTTCCCAATTGGAACCAAAAACATAGTTTTTATTTATAAAACAAACAATCGGATCGCTCGTAACTCACTATACCAAAATATTCATACCTCCCCCAACCTTCATACAAAATTTCATCGAAATATCTTTAAAAATAAAGAAGTTATTCAATTTTAAATTAAAGTTACCCACTTTTAAAACACGGACGATGACATTTTTTAATCAGTAGCGAATCAGTCTCCAGCATTTTCAAACGATGGAGACAAAGAAATTACAATAAGTGGGTAAATTGATTTGTTTATTTCTTATATGCCACCATTAGTTGGGCAGCTAATTGAAAAACTGTTCATTTTGTGATACAAGCATAAAATTTTGCATGTGGTTTGTTTTTATGCTGCTTATTAAGAAATTAACGTTAGCCACTTGAAAATTTAATATGGCAACCAAAATATAGCTACTGGAGGAAATTTTCTTCATATAATCAAAACAAACTCTCCAAAATTAGTATTTGAGGGGTCAATTCCTATATTTTGAAACATGGATATTCTATTTTCAGAACATCTGAGTTTGTAGGATGGATTTATTCATTATTTTTAGAAGGTTTAATAGATTTTATGTCTCAGTTGTCTAATATTTTACTTGATGATTCAGTCTTCATTGTAATTAGGCATCATTGTGTATTTATTGAACCTTAGAACTATCACACACAGCCACAAAGTGGAGTGCAGCTCAGAACAAACTGATAGCATTTGCATCTTCCATGGCATTCGGTCTTTCATCTGCATTTCGTCAGCTGTTGGCGACACTTTGCAATAAGTTGGGAGAGTCGTCCAGCAAACCTTCCATCCCTCGCCATCATTTGTCAACCCCCAGTCACTCGGATTCAGGCACTGTGGCCTACATACAGTTACCAGACTCTATACACATCCTTCCTGGAAAGCAGCACATTTTCCATGTTGAATGTGGGCATCTTGAGTTGGTGGAATAGATTTATATGTTTGTTGTTCATTGTTAACTCCTACAGCAGTACTGGACCTGTCATGCATGGTGACTCCATACTTCACTAAAGTATGCATATCAGTGTCATCAGTGACTGGTGGATGTTGGCTAAGTTTCGCGAAGACTACTGTAACCTGATCATACACATTCCAAGTGTCCTATGCAGACTTCTATCCTTTGCC
>VCCN01002796.1:627692-644223 GCA_006491835.1 Architeuthis dux | reverse complement strand
ATTCATAATTTCCCTCGGAATGCTAGTATCTCTTCTATTCAGTGATCATTATTTCATTTAAAAGTTATCCAGGTATCCCCCACGTTTTGAAAGTTTGCTTTACACCACTTTTATGAAAAAAGGCTTAAAGTGAAAATAGCATTCAGCGTTTATTTTGCAGCAAGCCGTTATAGAGGCAGTGTACACCCTTTTACTTTCTCTCCTACAAACCAGTCTCCTGTACCTGCCACCACCCCAACCTCCAATGATTCAGCCTAACATACCATCATCATCATTTTTGGGGTCTGGGAACACTCAAAAATGTTTCCCATATAAATTCATGGTAATTGCTTCTTTGCTTTACACCATTTCAGCTTACAAAAGGTTTTTATAGGAACTACACTTACTCTCATGACTTTGCAATGTAAGTTCATGCTAAATTGATCCCTTAGTTTATGTCAGCAGCATTCACGCTTGGTTTTTTGAAAATTCAGTCTATTTTAGTGATCACTGCCCAACAAAAGGTGAGAGAAGTAACTTATTCATTGATCACCCCTTTTCCCAATTTTTTAATTGATCACCAACTAAATTGGTCCTTTAGTTTGTGTCCGACATCGATCATCCAATTTTTTTTAATTGATCACCCCAACACAGCATGCAGCCAAAAGACATTGGTCACGTGACCGTTTCTAACCAGACCTGTTCCTGTATTTTTCAATATTCTGTACTTACATGTATTAAAAACACACACACAACAAGGTAAGTGATGATCCCATCGGCAACCTGAATGATATTGGATGACCTTGCTAAGCTTATTTGTGCTTGCCCAAGTATGAGGGGAATTTATTAAAAAATAAATTAAAAACAACAGTAATGAGTTCAGGAAACTTTTTCCTATCTTCAGCATTTGTGAACACCGTAAAAGGTTAAAATTACGTAATAAGGCTGGGGTTAATTCTAGCGCATAGCCACCAGCTGTTGTAAAACTCCTCTTTCTGTCTAATCCTGATTAGCCAATGACAATCAATTCTGAGGAGTGGGTGGGTATTAAGAGATATAGGAATGTCAAGTCCATGGTCTCTGTTGTTTAATGTTTATAAACACTAACAAACTACAGGTATAGTTAGTCAATCAATAGAAACCGTCACATGACCAACGTCTGTTCGCAGCATACCACGTTGGGGGTAATCAATTAAAAAATTGGCTGATCGATGCCGGACAAAAACTAAGGGACCAATTTAGCATAAACTTACATTGCAAATTGAACCCCCGACTAAAACGCTAAAAAAGATTTTTCTAGACATAAGGAATAAATGTTTAAATTTTCAGCCCTCTAGCTCCATTGGTGCAGCCTGTATGTGTGATACATACATACATAGCCAGACCAACTTAAAAAGTGAAGAAACCTATGTTGAGGGTTTTGGTTGACGGTTTCTAATACTAGATTGGCAGGATTCCTCACACACAAGTACAGATTCATTACCTATTGATTTCAGTGACATTCTGCTTAGTGTACTAATTAAGACTCGTTACTCAAGAGCCAGTCCGCTCGGATGGTGTAATGGTTAGCACGTCTGTCTCACACACAGAAGGTCCTGGGTTCGATTCCCGGTATAAGCATAGAGTGTGGAAAACTCTTCATTAGGACAAATTTCCCTGTGTGTTCAGTAGCTAATTGAGTACACTCTAAGTTGTATGATTAGGGTAGAGGTATCCTTTCACTGGACTTGCATCCTGCCAAGGGGGTGGTCATAAAAACTTGTAGGAATAAAGTCCAGGTCTCGACCAGACTTGAAACTTGAAAGGATCACTAAGCTGATGCATGCAACAAAAACTGGAACTTTGTCACCAGTCTCCATTGGGAGTTGTCTCTTAAGAGATGGAATTTTTTACCTTACTCAAGAGTCAGGTACAGAATAAGTTGGCTTTTTAAAAAAATTCTTAGTTATTTTGCATTGGAATTTCTACTAGCTGATGCACCTTTTCAAATTGGAAGTAACAATGGTTTAAAAAGCACGGGCGTATTTACAAAAAAATAGTTCCTTTGGCAAGCACTGTTCAAACATCTGATATGGTGAAACGCATCTTTTATAAAACTTTACAATAGTAACAGCTCAAAAATATGTCAAGCTCATTAATTAATAAAGTTAAATATTATGGTACTACATGAAAAGTAAAACTGCACCTTTCTTACTTTCACTGATGCAAATTGGTCTATGATACTTCCAAAGTCAGTTTTTCAGTTTCTTTTCTTTCTATACTCATCAAAGCAATCCGAGTCTGCTTTGACGGTTGGAGGTTCTCCAATACAAAAGTACTAGTTTTAACTTGAATTGATCTCTCAAAAGGTGGCGATGGAAACTAAGATGGTTAACATTGTTTGAATAGCTTTTCCTAGTGCTGTGTTGAAGGAGAGAAAAACACAGAGCTCTGGTTTCAAAAAACGTGACCATCATTGTATCCTGCTTAGCTGCATGTACACCCACCAAGTTGAGTAAGTGACTATCGCAATTCACAAACACTGCCAGGTTTTTCTCACTTATTCTTTGAGGAATATCACTTCCGTTTCCACCCATCACAACCATTATACAACCAGCATTGTCAATCATTATTATTAATTTTTGACTATTACTTTCTCAAAAGTTAATGTTTGGCAGTGTTTCATTTAATAGAAATAAATAAAACAATAAAAATTCAAGACATTCACAAGTTTTCCAACCCCAGACAAGTTTATATTTATATACATGCACACTTTTATAGACAAAAACGTTGTGTAACAGATAAAAGTTTACAATTGGAGAAAAGGTTTTTACATTTGTAAGTACTATTGACTTATGTCAAATAAGTCAATAATTGGCATTAGATGAAAACAGATTCAAGATAATTGCCAATTGCTTTGTGGGAATCAAAAGGATAAGGCATTGATCAGTGATCAGAATTTTGCCAATCATTGCTATTGAAGGTAAGTAAGGTCTCTGCATATATTTAGCTGGACAGTTGACAGAATTTTATAAGGAGGAAGAAAGAGTAAACTTTGAATACTGAAATTCAGTTGGTCATAATTTAGAAAGGAAGTGAATTATAGAAAAAAAACAAACAAAGAAGATATGAAAACACAAACAGAAGACAAAATATGATGCAAACTTTATTGGAGGCAGTCCCGAATTAGAAATGTTTTTATATCTGCGGGCCAAAACAAATAAAATTGAAACAATAATCATACAAGGCTATGGAAACAGCTTGTTTCTTTTTTTAATTACTTTATTGTTTTTCATTATAGGAGTATATACCTATATAAACTTCCATCTACTATCAATCAATGAGCACTATGGAATTCTTTTTGGGGGTCAAATTGTTGTTCAAATTTTGTGTATATTAATATGACAACAGGAATGCATAGTGTTAAAACATTCTTAACTATGAAATATTGGTTCCATTGAGGCTACTGAAAAAAATGAGAATTGATCTATTTTTTATTTTGAATTTTATTGTTCATTAACCAAAGATAATGAAAACAAAGAATTTGTCTGAAACATCACATGTTTTGATTTTTGAAAATCCCCCCCCCAATAGGTTTTTAACGGGGGGGGGGGGGTCAATTTACAATGTAAGTTTATACCAAACTAATCTTTTAGTTTGTGTCCAGCAGCATTCTCACGTTTTTTTTTGTTAAACATTTGGACTTTTTAGTGATCACTTCCCATCGCGACTGTTTAATTCACAAGGTAAAAAGAAGCATATGTAAATGGTGGTGATTCATAATTTTCCTTGGAATGCTAGTCAGGATTGATATCTACACTATGGATGATAGCATAAAACAAAAACTACTGAATGCAAAAGATGTTACAGGTGGAATGTACAGGAATTGCAAAGAGAAAAAAAAAGACAAAATGATTTTTCAAAAAGTAAGATTCTTCCTTCTCTTTAAACATATCAAAATCAATTGAATAAAGTCAATTTTTATAATGTAAACTTGTTTATAACAATGAATGTAAATTGTTCACATTTTTATATCCTTTGCTTAATGTTATCAGCTGGTTATTGTTATCTAAAAGACCCAAAGACAATAAATGTCTTTGTCTGAAGACTAAAACTTAATTTTGTGAAATCCCAAGGAATTTTGTGAAATCCCTGAACATTTCAGTAAGCTTGTAATGCTGACCATTACTACAGTAATGGGTTTGATCCTTACTGGGTGCCCCACTACTGTGGCCTTGTGTCAGACTAAGATAAACTTAGTAATATATATTCTGCTTCAGTACTACACCTATTGTGAAACTAGGAATTTCATGAAATTGCTAGTTTCACAATCTTGCTGTAACATAAATATATATTCTTGCTAACAAATTGGACAATAATTAGAGTGTTAAGTCAATGCCACCTGACTAGAGATCAATTAATGTTTAAGGAATACAACAACAAGTTAGTTACAATAATTTGTCTTTCAGTTAGCAGAAGAGAAGAGGCCATTTGGTACATTTTCAATTTAGTATTTAATCTATCAGTCAAATACCAAGGGTTCTGGAAAGGATGCTTTAAAAAGAGAATATAAATAATCTTTAGTTATAACCACTTTTAACTTTGTGAGAGAAAATAGTAATATGAGTGGGCAGTGTATACTGTAGCCGTATAATAGTAATGACTTATGTTTAACAAACATTTCTCAATAAGTAAAAATGATGTTATTTTCTATAGTTTTGAGAAGGGTCATTAATATTCAAATGGTTCTTCAGACGATTGAACTCCTTGTTGTTTGTGTTGTAAACACAACATTTCAGCTGATCCATTCTTCGGCCTTCTTCAGGTGTAAAATCCGAGTGTGATGGGGTAAACAGAAGTTATGTTTAAAGGGAGTAACCCTTATAGCGCAGGGCCCGGGTGTTACCCCCGTTAAACATAACCTCTGTTTAGCCCATCATACTAGAAATTTACACCTAAAGATGGCCGAAGAATGGAGCGGCCGAAACGTCATGTTTACAACACAAACAACAAGAAAGAGTTCAATCGTCTGATGAACCATTTGAATATTAATGACCCTTCTCAAAACTATAGAAAATAACATCATTTTTACTTAATGAGAAATGTAACTCATTATAGCCTCTAGTTTTGTGAATATAACATTATTCCATATGGAGAATGAGTGTCATAATCAAGATATATGTATATGATCAAGATCTTGGATCAGTAACATAAAATGTTACTTCTAAGCTCATAATATATTCACACTTGATTCATTAATATTGCAGCATCATAGATTCCTGAACATTGGATAAAAAAGTCTTTGCACAACTTTGAATTTCTATGTTTAACTTTCCATTTCTAATTATTCCAATTTATGGTGTGCACCTAGTCCTCTTAATCTTGAAGTGCCAAGTTTTGTTTTAATTTATGATTTTAAGGAAATGACATTGAATAGTAGGCATTTTATCAATTCTAGAATCAATGATACTATATGTATATAATGATGAAGCATAGAGATATACAATTTGTGTATGATATATATATACATAACTAGCCAAATGAAATGTTAAGTATTAATAATATATCATGTTTTAATGCAATGTTTTATTTTAAAGTTGACACCATCAATTCAGGGCCGGATTTAGATCTTGAAGGGCCTGGAGGACTTGAACCGGTGGGCCTCATACACAGAAATTAAAATACACAGCAAAAATCACAAAATTCACACGTCAAATTCTGTTTATTGTACATAATTGGATCTGACAAGTTATACATACATAGAAAGGTTAAATGAGTTATATATCTGAAGTAAATACATGTATATATGTAAATACATGCAAACAAAGTAGATTTTTAAGTAAGACAAATATATTTTCGTAACCCATACTCCAATTACTGTAGACCCGAATTACAAGCAGTAATTTTATTAATGTATTTAAAACAATTGAAGGCATTATAATGAAATAAATTCCAAGCAGTAATTATTAATTTTTTATTTTTTTTATTAAAGAAACTCATTTTTTAATTATAAAATCTTTTGCATAGAGGGGCAATTGCCCCTTTTGCCCCCTTATAAAGCTGGTCCTGCATCAATTATAATCAGCAGAAATACTTATGATTGCATGTGTGTATTTATTTATATATATATTTTGCTAAACACCATAGACCAGGAATGTCTTTTCAAATTTTAAATTTCTGAATTCAGTGAGTGTGAATATTGTCCAAACATTTGAGATCTAGTGTTTTTTGACATACTTCTGGCCATAACCAAGATTAGATGACAAAAAAAAAACAAAAAAACTTGTTTTTTAAAAACTTAATTCATAAATTTGGCTTTATAGCGTTTTTGTGTTATGATGGTGATATAATGCAGAAGGTGGCATACAGACAAAATTCTTCACTGGGCTAAATGTATCTATCAGTTGTTGAATACATTCAAAATTCAACTAACCAAGCTAAAGATGACCTTATTTAGCTTGGGATTTCTTGATTTCATGCTAAGGTCTTCAAGAATCTGAAGCCTTTTTTACAATTAATTTAATATGCAGAAATACCTTGAATAGTGCGGTTTTTATTAGTGCAGGTTTTGATTTAGTACAGTTTAAGGTATTGCTGTACAACTAAATTTAAGGTGAAAAAAAAACCATTAAATTATAATAAGATCTTAAACAGTGCAGTTTTGAACAGAACAGAATTTTGGGGAACAAATTAATCAAGATATACCTGTATATAATATATATCGTAGATAGATATGTGTCATAGATAGATGCATGTCATAGATAGATGCATGTCATAGATAGATATGTGTCATAGATAGATGCATGTCATAGATAGATGCATGTCATAGATAGATAGATTTGCATCATAGATATAGATAGATCCATGTCACACTTGCATACCTTTATAAAGGTTTACAAGATACACCTGTGACATAACAACATCACTCATGATACAAACAAAAGTATTTCATTTCAGTTATTCCACGTGTGTATCAAGTTTGTAGGACTATTTGCAGAGTAGGGGAGCACAAAGACCAGGTAGAAATCACCTGATATGAATGGCATGGAAAGTTATGCCATTTTATGCTGACATAATTAGGGAGTTTTTGTCCTTGTAATAGTTTCAAAGAGATTGTTTATCACCAAAACTATTTACATTCCAGAGATTTGACACAGGAGGAATTGCTTGATATTCTGCTAGAAATTTGGAATCTGACTTGTATCACTTGAAAAAGCAATCATTGTCAGGTCTGGTTGGCAGAATGACAAGTGTCAGTAGGTTATCATGAACTGTTGTATCTCTCTTTCCTATACACAATATATGAGGTCTGTCCAGAAAGTATCCAGCCATTTAATATTAATGAAAAACAAAAAGCCTGCCTAGGGCAATGGCGCCTTAGTCCTCTTCAAAGTACTCCCTTTAGGATAATCCTGTCTATGGTCTGAAAAAAGCCAGAAGTGGCAGGGAGCCTAATCTGATTGTACAGGGGCAGACAGACCTGTGCGATGCAATATTTTGCAAAAAAAACCCTGCATAAGACATGCAGAATGGGCAGGGTCATCACACAGTATACAAGCTCACTCAGTGACATCTCATTGACGACTGAGTAAGTCCGCTGGAGAGTATGTTCACACATGCGCAATAAGATCCCCTCTGATTGGTTGCCAAATTACATCAAGGCTGTGCAACTGGTTGTTGAGTGATTCAAAATGGCTGGATAGTTTCGGGACAAACCTTGTACATTCTGCCCAGAGAAGAACTTGCATATTATCTGGTCTCCTCGTGACCTGTGCTGTGACTTGTGACCACCAATTGAGCTTTGCACTTGCTCTTGTTGGGAGGTCACAAGGTGAGGAAGAGACAATCCCAAGAACGCAGTGTATGAGAGGGGATGCGCATGCTCCCCCGGAATAAGATTTGACAAAATTCCAGAACTGAAACACCCAAGGAAGGTCGGAGGGCACACGGTTGAAAAAATACAAACAACAAAGATGAGGAAACTAGTCTGAACAAACCAAATACAATCATTAAGATACCTGACTTAATTTTGTTGATAACACCCGTGATATTATGTAGATAAAAGTTGGAGATTTCATTCTGAGTGAAGTGTTTTCGTTGATTATCAGCAGCAGGCATGGGTGGATAAGCATGGGATATAATTTGCATCTGACACTAAGAAAGTTAATGTTTAAAAAACATGTTCAAGTTATAATTCTGGACCTTAGACGTTCAAGTGTTTTGCTGTATATTTGGAGACATAAAAAATAATCTCAGTCCAAGGTCTAAATTAAAAGATCAAGGGTCACAATTTATGTGGCCAGTGGCATAGCGGAGACGATTTTAAAGCGTTCTCAGGCCCATAATGGAGCCCCACCCCCCGAAAGCTTTATGAATTGTAGTTCACCTACTGCATTTCTACTAACATTATACAATAACAAAATCTCACTAAATATTGGAGGGGGGGGGGTGCTCAAAGAGCCAAGCCCCCCCTGCACTCCCAAATCCCCAGCTATGTTCCGGTCCATGGTAATTTATATCTTCAATTTGATATTTTCTCCTGCTTGGTTTTAAAGCCAATTTTCTTTCTAGGTGAATTCATTAATGAAGCTCACCAATCCAGCACCGAGTACTAAATATAATGAAATTTTATGACATTGCTTTATACCTGCACCCCACCCCAGAATCCTATGAGTAGGGTACCAAAATGTTCCTTAGGAGGTGCTCTTTCAGAAGAAAGGTGTTCCCAAGAAAAAGGTTGGGATGAACTACCTCATTTGCATAAAACAATATTACCGCCAGCAGACACCAAAAAAAACAAAAAAAAACATATCTCGCGTCTCAATTGATATATCTGTGTACTTTAAAAGGCTAAATCATGGTTTTCAGATATGAAGAATTCAAAAATACACTTCATTTTACCATAAAGGTAATTTATAGGTATTTCAGCATTTTACAAGGGAATTTCAAGGCTCAAGCACTAAATCACAGTTAGATATTAAAGGTTTTATAAGTAAATGAATAGATTGCTATGAAGCAAAAATGTTTTACTGGGGAAACTGGCTTGCTTGAGAAAACCAGTTTTGAAATTATTTATCAGCATTAATAGACTAGTGAACTTCAAGATATTCCTTTTAGTCCATCTTGCCGGCCCCAAGCCCGGTTAAAGGGGGAGGTTTACGGGTGGGGCTAGCAACAGCACCCGTAAAACCTACTCGCTACTGAAACCGAAGCATCATCACTCTAGCAAGAGCCTGGTCGGGTGGATTCTTTTTCGGAAGGAACCATACCGCATGGAAACTCAGTTCATTGAAAAACCTAACGACAAAGGCAAAAACCAGGGTAGTGACCTGGAGTATCAGAACCCTGTTTGAGAGCCGGAAATCAGCTAAGTGACATGTGAAGGGAACAGTTGGGAGGCTAAAGAGGATCCGGAGAAAATCAGTTGAGAATGAGGCACAGGCGGCTTGACTTACACAAATTTGCTATTGTTTCACCCACTAAGCAAGTTCTTAATTCATAACGGCTTTTCTCAAGATTTTACAAGACTGGCACAAGCACCTCAAAATTTGGGGAGCACTTAGAAAGTTGAGATCAAAAAGTAGAGGTCAAGAAAGAAGGCTTAATCAGTATGTTAAAATATGAAAAAGAAAAAAATGTAACGAAATAAGGTCGGACGGTTACAGGATGTGCTGAAGTCTGTCACGGCCCCTGGTTGGTGGGATCCAGGAATTTGTTTTCGATTCGTTTGACATTGCGATTTTTGGGCTTTTCGGGTGTCATAACAGTGGTGATGTCATGATAATCGAAGTGTAGTGTAGTAGTGCAATAACAGAGAAGTCATCACTGTTGACGTCATAATAACAAAATGTATTGGGTGGTTGCAAAATCATATTGCACTGTTAGCACTTTTGTGTTATTGTGCAATCATAATTATTGCATTGTCAGCAATTCTTTCAGTTTTTAGTGACGATGGAATTGTATGTGCTATCTGAGTGCTTCCTAAGTCAAAAGTTTGACATGAAGTGAACATTTTATAAACAGGGATATATAATACTACCTTTGTTCCATAATAGTTGTTGCATTTAGCAGTGATTTTTCTATATGCAAATGTAACAACTATTATGGGACAGAGGTCGTATGAATTATAACTAAAGATTCAAAATATTTAAGCCTCCGGGTTGTTTAAAAAGTATTTTCTCTCTTTCTGTATGGGTATTAGAAATACGTTTTCATTGGATTAACAAGTTTTTCCTCAAATGCAATTGTTTTTCTATTGTTATTAATACGCTTGTCACGTTTACGTCCGTTACGCTCTGATTGGCAGAGAGAGAGAGAGAGAGAGAGAGAGACATAAATACACCACAATGCTCTATTTCCCTCAAAGGGAATACTAACTTTAACTACTTGTATGCAACACAAATATATTAGGTTGTTTGGAAAGTAATGCCAGATTCTAGATATCAAATTTTAGTAGTGTCCTACAACATTGCTATAGTATATTGTACCAATATATATAGCTCGTTTTAATGATTAAAATATGCTCTTCCCACTAATATTCATCGTTTATTTTCAGAGTTATCTGTACACGGCGTAGATCTTTACACCGAAGATGAAAAAAGAAGAGTTGCGTATAAGACTCTTGCACGAGTGTAAATTTAGTCACATTGCGTCTTACACAGCTTCCGGTATTAACCTAGCATAGGGTGAAGGAACCACTCCCGTTCGCACAGTTGGTTTCAAATGTTTTCTAGTCAAGATTTGAGTTTCGAAGATCAAGAGGGCAGAGAACGTCCATTTGCAATTGAAGATGTTGGTCGAACAAAACCCACGCCAAACTGTCAGAAAAATGTCACAGATAATGGGTGTTGGCATTGTGATAATATCGAACCATCTAAGGCAAATTGGTAAAGTGAAAAGCTCGATAAGTGGGTTCCATATGAACTCTAAGAAATCCATTAACAAAAAACGGCCATTATTTCCCGAACAACCTAATATAGTGTGTAACCAGGGAGTCCTAGGGAGCGGAAAGGCTCCTCATTGGGTGCAGGGAGTGACGCGTGGATAAAAATCAGGGGAAGCCGAGAGAACCGGAAGAGCTGATGACGATTGGAAGAGACGAAAAAGAAAAGTCTGAAAAGGGACAAGTGAGCTGGACCAGAGTTGAGAAGCAGGAAAGCGGGGCGGATACAAGTAATCGCTGTTAGGGGAGATATCGCACATAACCCTGGTGAATGGGTTTTGCTGGGGGTCGTTTTCCAGTGAGTTTTCATCATGAGTGTAACAAATGTGTTTATCTAACTACAGTTGAAGAAATATTTGTGTGCGTGCATGCATTGCGATTCTCGACAACTGGCCATTGTACGAATTTGACATTCACCAGATATATTAGTCAGCACACAGGCATTGCAGTGCCGTGCCGTGTCGAGTTTGAAGTTGTTTGTATCAGCGATTCTAGAGAAATCTAATAAAAAGATGATAGATCTTTCTTCATAGTTTCTATAAAGTATCTCCCTTGACTCCCGCTCTTTAGAATTATCTGAATTTAGTTATAAAATACCTAAATTGGCAACGTTGAAAAGAAGTAACCGAAATACTTCGAAGCCGTAGTTTCGTACGACGGACGGAAAATTATATTACATGTCAGTTATGGCAAGCTGCTCCACGCACCATGAAGCCCCTTCTAAACAAACAAAAAAGAACAGGTTTCCGGTACTCCGCCGCTATGCACTACTTTTCGTGTTCTTCTCGCTTATTTATGCTTGCTCAAGCTTTGTTCCTCACCTCTTTCCGTTCTTCGTCTAGATCCGAACAGCCGGATTATTGTGGGTTGCTGAGGTGAGGGTCACCCCCGGAGTGGCGTGGACCGTGGTGGTGGCACATGCATAACAATATATTGAAATATTATCTGACCTCCTTCAACATGTTAAGGAAGTGAAGAGAGACATATTTTCTTTACTATTTTTCTGTGAATGTTACTTTTCAAGTACAATGAAAATATTTAGACTAACTTCTGAAGTATCAATGATAATGAAGTATTGATGTGCTTATGTCAGCTTTGTCAATCAACCTTTGGCCAGGTACAAAAGTTTAACGAGCTGACAGCCAAATCATAGAGATTGAAATAATTCATATTCTATTGCTTGAACTTCGTAATCTATTCTCATACGAGAAAGCTAGCTATTAGGGCCTTCACATAATTCGACTAGAAGCACTCAGAGAGTGCATACCTCTGCCAACGCCATTGTCAGGGGGAGTATTTGTGCATGGATCCGCCCCAAAATGTAATCACTCCTTGCAATTTAGCGGGTTTCGCGTTAGATTTAGCGCGTTTCTTGTTTTGGCATTGCAAAAAGCGCTAAATTAGCGCGTTTTCGCCTAAAACATTTTGGCCTTTTTAGCGGTTTTGGGGGCATTTAAAAAAGATTTGGCGCTTTTTGGCAGTCAAACTAGCGCGAAAATATGTTTTGATTTGGCAACATTGCATAGCCTATTGTCCAACCGTTTAGAAAACTTCATTTGAATTCATTCAAAACTTCTGGAGATATCGTGTGGACAGACATGAACTTTTGGCGATATTATGTGGTGTGGTCTTTATACAGTACGACGTAGGGGAGGTAATTGTGGATGGATCCGCTCCCAATTTAAATCACTTCTTGCGTAGCCTATTGGAGATATCGAGTGGGCAGACATGAGCGTATACATAAATATATGGGGGTAAAAACGGAAAGATATCTCAATCCAGAATAAATTCCTGGGTCCGCCCCAAAACCCACCCTTCCACAGAATTTCACTGAAATCCATTGAGTACTATCGAGGATATCGTGTGGACAGACAGATAGAAAACAGGCGGAAAGACGCGCCCGAATCCATATACCTCCCCAACTTCGTTGGCAGAGGTAACAATGGTTTACATTAGCTCACACATTACAATATATTATGATTAGATATAGCAGAGAATATATGGAGTGGACTCTCAAATATTATTAGCAGACAGACAAAAAAAAAAAAAACCAAAAACAAAAACCCACAAATTATCTATATATTTTTTTCCATTTCTTTCTGTCCGTAACAACGGTCTCTTCCACTTAAAGGTAACAATGTTGCTGATACCCATCATTTGAAACAATCGACTCTTCCACTTTTATAAAACCTCAGATGAAATTGATTAGACGTAAAGATTTATTTACACTATTAAGAGCTTTGAAATAGTGAATTATTAAATCTTAAAGTTAGTCTATGTGGAGAAACCATTGGGAATCCAAAATTGCAGCCTGAGAGAGAGAGAGAGAGAGAGAGAGACTTTTCTAAAAAATCTCAAAGAAATTCAAATATATCTGAGGATTTTACTAGTCTACTTTATATATTGCAGGTGTTAAAACTTTACCTACATCACGCAGAAATAAAAGAAAATTGGTATAAAGAAAAACGTATACCTAGATATTAGAAAAAGTTGCTGATATCTGATAAAAAAAAGAAGTCCTTTGACTATTTGATACATTATGAAAATACAGTTTGAATATCCCTTATCCGAAATGCCCGTCACTAGAAGTGTTTCGGATTTGGAATATTTGCATATACATAATGAGCTATCTTGGGGATTGGGCCCCAAGTCAAACCACAAAAAAACATTGGTTTCATATATACCCAGTACGCATAGCCTGAAGGTGATTTATATAATATTTTTAATAATTGATATAATAATAACAACTCAGGTGTATCTGCAGCCTTTTTTTGATATTTTCAACAATATCTTTATACAACAGATGAGAGAATAAGCAAAAGAATACAGTGATTAATGCATGTAGGTCTGGCTGCGACGATAGTTGGTTACAAATAGAGCTTCAGAAGCCAGTCATTGGCGAGTGAGTGTTGTAATGTTGATGTGAATTTTATTGGGACTGGTTTCGTCTTTCACCGTTTGTGATGTAAATATAGTTTAACGTTTCCAAAGAGTTACTCAAAAATTACCAAGCTTTTACTGTAGTCAGAATGAGTTGAAAGTCAGGGGTGTAATTTTCCACTTATGTGGTCTTGTAAAAAAGTTTCGGATTCTTTTAGCATTTCCGATAAGGGATACTCAACCGGTACTAGTAAATTACCCGTTGCGTTGCGAACGGTATACCTAGTGGTGGGAATCTAAAGCAATATGGTATCTGGAAGAAAAGAAAAACAACAACAAAAAAAAAAAGAAAAACTCACGGGCATTGCCTGAAGCAACCATCCTTGGCACTTGACCAAATCTTCCGCTCACAGATACTCGAAAACTAATTCCACCTCATATTACCTTCGACGGCCAAGTTCAACCGTTCTCCTTTACTGCATATCTTTACGTTTCAGCCCCTACCGCTTTTCATTCCACTACCCTATTTCTCTCCCTTTTCCCGCCCTCTTCGTGTTGCGATTACATTCTCAGAACCTTTCCTCTACCCCGACCCCTTTCAACTTAATTTTTGTTTTAAAGTCTGAGAGACGGACGGACATGTATAAAAAAGCAATTATTAATTTTTGACTAGGATTTCTTACATCCTTATTACAGTTGCCTTTTATCGCAACTACTCAGACTGTCATTTTACGCCGGTTATTAAACAGCCCGGATCGGAAATGAAAACTAAGCCTTTGGCGGGACTCGAACTCATCAATTTTTCCTTCGGAAGCCTGTTTTGGCGTAACAGCTGCGCTACCATTTGAGCTACGAAAGTCATATAAATGTATTCTTTATTTTCCACGAACGCTCAGTTTTGTTTACATACACTAGTTGTAATATAAAAATTAATATAAAAACGCAGAAAAGATAGAGATGGTTCGATATGGCATAAGAGAAGGAATCTAGTGTTAAACAATTGTTTTAATAATTCAGTTTAGAAATTGAATGGAAATATTTGTTATGGCTGTCTTGATTATTTGCACTTTATTATAAGACAAAAAGCCTGCAAACTAAAATTCCTTCAAAATTTATCAAGATTTATATTAATTTTAAAAAGAATTTCCAAATTTCTTGATTTTTGTCTGCGTTTCTGAGATGAGGAATTATTATTATGCACGGACTAATGTCCCCTTCTTGGTTGTTATAGTCACTTTTCGGCCGTTGTATCCGCCAGCCTTCTTCAAGTGTCTATCATAGTTGCTAACCTTATGGCAATCCACGTGGGTAAATTGTTCTTATTCCGCTGTCCATCTCATAGGATATATCGTATCAGTTAATTGTTCTTAGTTAATTCCTCCTTGCGATGTCGCTTGTCTGCCTCTTCCACTAAACGAGGATTTTATTTTGCGCTAACAGAACGCCAGGCAGGTTACAAGATACGCTAACGAACGATTTAATCCACTAAGCCATGTGTCTTATGGTGGTTCAGAAAGCAGAAACACAAATTTAAGACCTAACTTAAAAACTGGAAGAGGTAATTGTGAAAAAATACCTCATTTGTGCGGAATTGCCCCAACAGTTAACAGCCTGGAATAATGGAATCGGTGAACCGAGTTCGATTTCTGGCTCAGGCAGTCCGTGTTCACTTCACACTAATGCAGGAATCTACCGCTACCAATAGATCAGATTGGGGAATATCCCATGCTGCTGGTTCATGTAACCCAATACAACCTGTTGCAAGCCAAGCAGCCTCAATTTCCCTAAGAAATGCCGTGAAGGACCCAGCATGGTATCTTGGCTATCTACTACAGGGGTCGGCAACATTTTTGCCTCTGCGGTCGCATTAATGATTGGACTATGGGCTAGATAAATGCCATAAAAAGCTTGAAATGTGGGAATTATCTCTTTAAATACATCTAGTTATATTTTGTCTCAAATCAATGATGCTAGAATATCATCTGTGCTTAAAGAAGGATGTCAATTATTATTCAAAGAACTCACTCAAGGCATATTTTAAATCTATCAAAAAGACACAAATACTCTTTGAAACATAAAAAATAAATATAGTATTCCAATATTTGTTCGCGGGTCGGATCTGGCCCGCAGCCGTAGGTTGCCTACCCCTGATCTATTAGGTCAAGGGTTAATTGGATTTTTTGAATAGCTCACTTTGGAAGATAAAAACTTCAGGATTTAAATAGAAAATTACAAATTGCACTTTTTGCTTTTTCGAAGAAGAAAAAAGTCAAAAAGCGAAAATAGCATTCAGCGTTTGTTTTGCAGCGGGTTGTTATAGATGAAGCGCGCACCCTTTCCCCCAGTCTCCTGTACTTCCTACCAGCCCAAGCTCCGGCAATTCTGCCTAACATAACATCATCAGCATTTGGTGGATCTGGGGAAGTGATAGAAATGGGTTTTGGGAACTAGGTAAACGGTAAATGCTCGGGGGGATCACAGAGGTGTCCATCAGGTATGAGCGAAGTGAACCCGTGCGACTGGGGGTTCCGGGGCACTGTAAGCCCCCGTGGGTAATTTTTAAAAAGTATGGTCAATTTCGGAGCCGTTTTGAGACATACGATAAACCTGGAAATTGAGAAGTGGGTATACACCATACACCCGCGTACCCCTCCATTTCCACCACTGTCTGGCAACGCTCAAAAATGTTTCCCATATAAATTAATAGTAATTACTAATCCTACTCCACAAGAAAGGAGATAAGCACGATCT
>VCCN01002796.1:568906-584413 GCA_006491835.1 Architeuthis dux | reverse complement strand
AAATCCTGAAATACCTATAAATTAATTTTATGGTAAAATAAGGCGTATTTTTGAATTTATCACGTGTGAAAACCATTATTTAGCCTTTTAAAGTACTCAGATATGTCAGCCTGAAGACGAGATATGAAATTCTGTTATTTTTGGTGTGCTGGCGGCCATTTTGTTTTATGCAAATGAGGTAGTTCTTCCCAACGCTTTCCTTGGGAACATCTTTTTTCTGAAAGAGGACACCCTAAGGAACATTTTGGTACCCTAAATGTAGAATCATGGGGGGGGGGGTGCACGGTAGCCCCTGATGGCCCCCGGACTATTAGCGTTGAATTAGTGTCGATATGTCGAAAACTGTAAGAATGAATTGTAAATATAAAAATATTTGTCACGTTAGCGACAACAATTCCAAAATGGAAAAAAAGAGAGAGACACCAAGCCACAAGTGGCGCCCCTCACCGCGAAAATGTTTTTGAGGTGCCACCCTAGGAGGGCGTTACCCGGGGTGGGGGTAGTGCTCCCCCAAAAGAAAACAAATGGTTGAAAGATTACTGGATCCGCCCTCAAATTTAAATACTTCCTTAGTCCATTGCTAATCCTTCCACAAAATTTAATTGAGAACTTTTGGAGATATCGTATTGTGTACATATAGCTACGATGCAGGGGAGGTTACTATGAAAACTTTTCCTGAAACCGCCCCAAAATGTTAACTGCCCACAATATTTCATTGAAATTGAAATTCATTCAGAAATATGTGGACTGAAAGTAAGGGTTCTGTTTAGCATTATAGTTATATTGTAAATAGAACCCCCTCCATTTTTCTTTTCTCAAAATTGTATGTAAGCGAAATATACTGCAATAAGGTGCACAATTTAGCGCTGGAATGGTGTCGATATCTCTAAAACTGTGGGAAGAGATGCGGCGCCCAAATCGGGTTTATTAAAGAAGAAGACTAAAAATACATACGAGAACAAAGAGTTTGTTAGTTCTAAAGAGCATCAAACTAATAATTCGAAGTAGCCTCCCTTTATTTTTGACTCAACCGACATGAAACAAATATTAGTATTAATAATAACTAAAGTGCTTCATCTAAGAAATTTAAAAGATAATGCTTTCATTTACTTATATAATGAACCGTGTCCTTTTTCTGTTTCTATGTCCGTAACAATGGACTCTTCCATTTAAAGGTAACACTTTTGCTAATAAAAATATCACCTATCTACCATTTGAAACGAATTCACTATTTAAAAAAAGAAAAGAAATCTTCTCAGAAATTCAAATATATCCGTGATTTTTTTTCCACGGTTACTAACTATATCGTTTATAAAATTGCAATTAAACACAGCACAAAAAGTACAAAAGGCTCCAAACTGGGATGCCTCTATGTTCCATCTTGCAAAACAATTAGATATGGATTAAATTCAATCACCAAAAAATGCATTACTGTTTGGAATAATTTTCTCTTCTAATATGTTCTTCATTGACAAACTCTGCCTTGCTCTTTTGTGACCACTCTTTCCCACAATGTGATTTTGAAGAAAATTAAGACAAATATCTTCTAATTGATCAAATGAAAAACTAAGGGCAATGCTCCTAGATCAGAATACTGCACGAGCATCACTCCCAAACTGGGGAAAATGGAGAAAGCATAACATTTGAACAGCACTGCAGGTAAAAGGTAAATTTAATCAAATGAGAGGGAAGGTGTTTTCATTTAAGTCTTTTGGCTTAATAATGCAGCACAAAATCCATTCTCTTATATAGCTTAATTCCAAACTGTTAACATAGGTTTTTTCAGTTAAGTGATTTGGCTGGCTATGTATGTATATGTCACGTGTACATGCCGCATCAATGGAGCTAGAGGGCTGAAAACATATACTCTTTATTATGTCTAGAAAAACGTTTTTTTATTTCTTGAAAATTTCCCTCTGCCAGTAAGTTTTTAGGGGAGGCAGTTCAATTTACAATGTAAATTTTTTGCTAAATTGGACCCTTGGTTTGTGTCCGGCAGCATTCACACGTTTTTTTTTTTAGATATCTTGCGGACAGGAAAAATAATGCTGTGTTGGGATGATCAATTAAAAAATTGGAAAAAGATACGAGTTACTTCTCTCAACTCTTTTTCCAATTTTTTAATTGATCATCCCAACACAGCATTCTGCCAAAAGACTTTGGTCACGCAACAGTTTCTATTAAGTGACTAACCAGCCTGCTTATTTACCTCTGTCAACAAAGTTGAAAAGACGTATATGTTTTTGGTCGCTTCTGTTAGTTTGGTTTATTTGCATTCCTTTCTGTCCGCAAGATACCTCCATCAATACCGTTCAGATTTTCTGGAAGGGTGAACAATAGGCAAAGGAAGAATTGGTTAGATTTTGGAGTGGATCCATCTATAATTACCTCCCCTACATCGTAGTTATATGTCCAAAAACACATCACCATATTATTTTTCCTGTCCACAAGACATCTCCAAAAGTTCTCAATCAATTTCATTCAGATTTTCTGGAAGGGTAGACAATAGGAAACGGAAGAAGTGATTAGATTTTGGAGTGGATCCATGCACAATTATATCCACCACGTCGTAGTTATATGTCCAGGGCGTTTCGTTACATTGATTTCCTTTTCAGCTTCTTTATATATGAATCAAAATATATATGCAACAGTCGAATTTTAAACAGTTAACTACCCCGTCTCTGATTCATCCATTAAGTGATTTCAATGATGTTTAAGGTTACTGACAGTGGCGTTGACAGAGGTATGTGCTCTCTGAGTGCTTTCTCATTTGGTTTACTTAAACAGAAGATGATTTCCTTGAATACAATTTTCAATTTATTTAATGATAGGGAATATTTTAATCACGTTTTCAAATATTTAGATGGAAAAAATGGTGTATTTCAAATAAAATGGTTCGGTGGGTCTCTATGTAAAACATGATTGAGATACATGTGTTATGTAGACCTTGCTAATTTTGTATAATTGTATCCTATGACCTTAAAGTTAAATAACATGAATGAATATATAATATATGGATTCTGGTGAATCCAACAATATGTGAGTGAAATGACAAAAGTCGGAAGGCTTGTGGTATAGAAGATGTATTTATTCCAATGTTTCCTTTGCCTATTGTTCACCCTTCCAGAAAATCTGAATGAAATACAGGTAAAAAATCTCCAAGTTGTATGTTTTTATTAAAAAAAGATATTTTGTATACATTTTCTTTTTAACTCAGATTTCTGTGGATATATTTCTTTGAGATAAACCATAATTTTTGCTGAAAAATAAAAATTTGACTTACAAGTACCGTCAGGGACAAGCAGGTCTCAAATTAATTGACAAAACATGTGGTACTTAAAAGTACCATTAGTATATAAAGGGTTAAATGAAATTCATTGTTGTTGGTTTTTTCCTCAGTTTCATCTTTATTATATGTACTTTATATTTCTGACTGTAAAAAAAAATAAAAAATTAATCAGTTTTTGCTGTACTGAGCTGGCCCAGGGATCCTATCTATGATATAAAAGGATTCCAAATCAACAGTAGTTCCTCGTCAGATGGTTTCACTTAGATTCACCACAGTATTGCATTTTTCTCTGTGGAACCCAAACCATCTCCCCAAGATGTTGATAATGCGCAACTGAAGAACTCAATTCATAACTAAATGTATTGTATTTTTTTCAATTAATAAAAGGAGACAAAATAAGTTTCCCTGCTTAAATCTTATAACATGAAATCACAGTCTTGTACTTGATTCTCGTGAAACAATCTTAGATTTCAGGCATGGCACTGATATTCTTGATCTTAAAAGTTAAGGTTGTCTATGAGCAGTACTTGTCCGAATCAATTGATTGGTTCTGCAGAAGGAGTTCATAGTAGAGGACTTCTTTCCAATTCTACCATATACACAGCACCGCGTTCTTTGGATGAAGACAGGCCTTTGGTATGGTTAGTAGTGGTGGTTCATTTTCTTTGCCCCACGATCTCTTGCATTTCACGTTGTTGTAAAGTACCCACCAAATAGGGTTCAGTAGGTTTTTTCCCCAGCAATTAACTTATGTGGAAGCTACACCTCAAAGTGACTAACATAACCAAGCTGGTGTAAATAATTTTTAACACTTTATTTGGATATTTTGAATATGTTGGCTATCTCCTGTGTCATATAACATTGATTATTCTGAAGTAATATCTTTGATTGATATCAACAACAACTTGTCTACCTGACCATAGAGCATTGTTCAGTGAGAAATCTCCAGTACAAAACTTGACATGTTTGATCATTCACAGTACCTTCTACATAGACTGCATCCCATCTTTTTTAAAATAAAAAAACACAATATGCTGAAAATGCTGCTTATTTTTGTTCATTTTCAATGTTACAATCAATAATACACCATTTTTGATAACTTAAAAAAAAAATGCACGCTGTCACAATACAATCAAAAGTGATTTTTAAAAAATATAGTTAAAACTAAACTAATGGCATCAAATTTCCCCAAACTTTTGGGTAGCACTTTGTTTTGAAGTGATCCGGTTACATCCAGCCAGAGCAGATTATGTTGGTTGCATGAGAATTAAGAATGTCCATAATAGGACAATGTGGCTGCTCGTAAGTCTCTTAGACTTACCATACACTAATACAGAGACAAGTAGAAAGGACCGAAATCTCTGCTGGCTTATAAGGACATACTATATCATCATTGTCTGAGATTATCATTGATTTAACCAAGGCAGATTTGGGCGAAACTTTGAAATATTTAAGCTGTGCTCAAGTCTTTCTACATACACTCCATGGGGTCTGGTACATCTTGTCTAGGTTGGTTTTACCGAACGTTGATTGGTCATTTTTTTTCAGTGTTTATTATTTTCCTAAAAACACTGGTTAACTTTTTTTTTCTAAAATTACTGCAATGGGGGTATGTTAGTGTTTACAATTTATGAAAACAAAAGCATCTATTGTAAATCTGGTAAGATTTAGTACTTATAGCATATATTGTGTATAAGATTTATGAAGAAAAAAAAGGAATTTTATTTACGATCGTGTCTGTATGTGATTTATGAAAAGAAAAACGATTTATTATTTTTATTTCAGGTATTATTTGGATTAACATAGGTAATTGTCTAGTTCAGCCGCGTAGAATCGTTGTTCATTGGAAGGCGTAGATTGTTTTAACAAAGATTTATGAAATAAAGCAGCACTAACAATATAATTTATGTATTTACTTGTTTTTCTTTTATGAATTTTCTGATTTATTTTTCCCCATTTCTATTTTATTAAAAAAATTTGAAATTCTTAAAAAATATAAATTAAAAAAATGTATCTTGCTTTTTCGAAAAAGGTTTTAAAAATCAAGAAAAAAAATAAATAAAGAAAAAATAAAAAAATAAAAAAAATCGCAAGTAATTGTTTTTGCTTTCAGTAATGTTTTTTTTCACACCTGCTGCCACTCGATGTTAAAAATTTAATAAATTTTCGCCAAATCAACAGACCAATCAATGTTCGGTAAAACCAACTTCAACAAGATGATTTTCAGTAAGATGAATGCCACCCGACTCCATGATACAACCTTATTGAATTACTGCGACCAAAATAGAAGAATTGAGATTCTGTAGAGCTTACATTCAAAGCACAATATTACAGGACCTTGAAATAGATATTAAAATACAGAGGAAGCTATTATAATCAAGGATAATGTTATCAAACGGTTATTGTTATCAAACTCAGTCGGTCACAAACACTATTTACAAGCCTGGCTGCTACAGGGTCAAACTCTGCTCCTACTTCCTTGCAAAATTCTACTATAAATTTTGGAGGTATGTAAGACTTGTCAGTTTAGCACAGGTGGTAACACACCAGGCTAGCGATCACTAGGTCATGAGTTCAAATCTCGGTATTTTTGGTGAGGATTGTTCTTGTTCTTTACCTTGTTACATAGGAAAGTATAGTCAACTCTGGAGTTTGACAAAAATGAATTAAGAATTCATATTAATTTCATATCAATTTTTTATAGTGTAAAATAATTTAAAACAATGAATATAAATTTATAACAATGAATGTAAATTGTTCAAATCTTTATATCTTTTGCTTAACGTTATCAGCTGGTTATTGTTATCTAAAAGAACCTGTCCCAAAGTGATCACAATAAGCAGTTTCCTCTGTATTTCATATATTATGTCATTGAGACATTAGGTATATTTGCTCTACTTTCTTTGCGGTTGTTATCTCAAAATACCTCAAATCGTCACATTAAATTTTTGTAACAATGTGTATATAATAAGATTATTGAGGAATCATCAAAGACCTTGGAAATGTCTAATTGTTTAGCTGAAAGCGCTTGGTATAACACCTTTGGACAACTATTACACTTCATGGATCCAAACATAAGCTCTTTTGTATGTAGACAAGAAAAATTCAACAAAATGTTCCTTGTCCGTCATATTTAACCAGAAATGCATACATGAAGGATTGCTGCCCAAATATACATAAGATTAATGAATATTGGTGGAAGGGGATGTTCTGATTTACCTCCCTTCCCAAATAGTCACAAAAGAATAACTTTAAAGATTTTTGTATATTTATTTCAAGAATGATTATATGCCTCTGCCAACGAAGTTGGAGGGGTATATGTATCTGGTTGCATCTTTCAATCTGTCTGTCCACATCATATCTCAAAGATTACTCGATGAATTTCAATGAAATTTCGTAGAAGAGTGGGAAATGGGGGTATGGTAGAAGTGTTTAAATTTGGGGGTGGATCCAGGAATTTAAAATTTTTTTACTTTTTTGGATGAGTCCAGGAATATTCTTTTGATTGAGAGATATTTTTTCCATTTTTCCCCCATACATTTATGTATTCAATCATGACTGTCCACACGATATATCTCCAAAAGTTCACAATGAAATTTTGTGGAAGGGTGGGGGAAAAAGGCTGAAGTGATTAAATTTTTGGGTGGATCTATGCACAATTACCTCCCCTGACAATAGCATTGACAGAGGTATGCACTTTCTGAGTGTTTTCTATGTGTTTTGTTTATGTAATGAAAGGACGTATTTGTGATAATGCAGACTGTAAAACAAAGCTTCTGAGTATTAATCTATACATCACAATAGAACTTATATAGTTTTACACTCTAAAACAGTGATTCCAAAAGTGGGTGCTACTGCCCCTTGGGGGGCACTGGAAGACTTAAGGGGGCGTTGGAAGACATGGGGTGGTAACGCGGGCAAAGAATACAAATCAATACCTACATATAAAGTCATATGTCTGAAAATAAATGCTTAAATGTATAAAATAAATAGAGTGAAAAAAAAAAGTATTAAAATTTAATTTTCAATGTATCATTTTTGAACGACTTAAGTCGGGGTGGGTGAAATATATGCTCTAAAAGGGGGTCGGTAGTCAAAAAAAGATTGGGAAACACTGCTCTAAAAAGGTGTTCACTACATGGGGTGAAATGTGCAAATAATAAATTTAAAATGGTGAAAGTAATGCAAAGATTTGAAAGGATGATTTCTTTTGTCTTTTTGTCACAATTTTAGAGCCATTATTAAGATGGCTGCTTACAATTCTCAGTTAGACCTGTGAAGATTCATCTTTTACTGTGACAGCTGCCTGTTGTTGGTTGTCCATGGAAGCAGAATTATTGGACGGAATACGACAATTAATATCATATGCAATACTTGCTTCTTTCAATACCTGCAAAAGAAAATTAAAATCGATTATCTTATGCAGAAAAATACATAGAACTCTACACAATGTCTATATATAATATCTAAGGCCTTAAACATTTGCAGTGGTGTAATAAACATCAAAATTCTTGTTAAATCATTTTAAAAAGAACTATTATGTTTATTACACCACTGCAAATGTTTAATGCCCTAGACGTTATATAAATGATTGTTATGATGTGTGTTTGCATATACGATTTGTATACTTTTTCACACTAAAATAAATGTTCTAAATACTGGTTAAATTTTTTCACCAATAAATGTTTAAGTCTAACACAGTTTAAACTTTTAATGATTTTTTACAAGTTCTCCTGAGGGCTATATATAATTAAAATATTAACTTTTAAAACATTGTACAAGATTCTATACAAAAAGTGAAAGAAATGTCTTTAGTTCTGTGATAATCATTCTACATACATTATTTTGAATTACCATATTTACTCGTGTATAATGAGAGAAATTTAATATAAAAAAATCAGGGTCAAAATTTGGGGGATAGCATTATACTCAAGTGTTAAAAAAAACTCAAATCAATAATATTTTTGCTGTATTATGGTAACAAACCAATAAACACGCAATCTCTGCATCTTCCGATACCCTGTACCTGAGCTCCTGAGGGGAAAAGCTCAAATTAATAAAAATATTTTTGTTCATTGACTACTGAAATGTTTTTAACTAATTCATTTCATTTTTACTGATGGTTTGCTGTGTAAGTCAAATATATTTCTTAGTAGGGAGGGGGGGGAGTTGCGTATCCTCTGTCATCAAATGGGCTTAAGGTGTAGAGTAAAATAGCGCTCAGCCCGAAATATCAGAGATATGAGAGGGTTAAGCAAAAGTTACTGTGCAAAAGCAAGAATCATGCGAGTTTTAGTGTTTTAAAATTTGCAGTGATATTACATTGGTTTCTTAAAAAATATAAATGACTATAGCTGTACTCAGGGGTTGCATTGTATAAATGATAAAATATATTACTGATTTTTAGCTACAAAAGATGGGGGTTGCATTATATTCGAGATCGCATTGTACAAGTAAATATGGTATATAAGTTTGAAGTTTATTTTTTAAAGGAAAGCATTCAGAAGGCTGGTATTCCACCATATTGTGTTGGATAGTTAAAATCTGACTTTATAAGTTAAAAGTCAAGGTTAGCCTCTTAAAGGGAGGTAATTTTCACGTGAACAGCATTTTTTCTCCACAAATTTAAAAATTTTCTCTGATCAGTTTAAGGTTAGTGCTAGGGTTAGGTTTAGGGTAAGTTTTAGGGTTATGGTTATATAAATCAATTGTAAACTAAGAAAATTTCAAAATTTGTTAAGAAAAAATGCTGTTCTGAGGTCCCCAGACAAACTAAAATCTAACACGGAAATGTTTTGAATTTAACACGGAAGAGGAACAATCGCCCCAATTTAGTGTTTTTAAATCAGAATTAAATGATATTAAATTGCCCAGTTTCGAATGTGCTATTTTTAATTTTTTGTTTTTATTTACATTCTAATCCACAGTAAATCTGATTATTTCAGGGCAAATGTTAACACTTTCATGAAAATGATCTTAGATACCCATCTAGTAAGTTTTATCAAATTGAGTTACCTTGTGGATGTAGAAGGCAAATGAACTTCAAACTAGTCCCAATGACCCTTTTTTTCAATTGGTCTGAATTCAAATAGTATAAAAAATATAAAGAGAAACCTTGATTATCCAAACATCAATCATCCAATATTTCATGGTCTTGTAATTGTGTTCAGTAGGGCTTTTTTTATGAACAGATCAGTTATCCAAACAATCAATTATCTGACCAAAATACTCCCTGCACATCTTGTTCAGATAATAGAGGTTTCTCTGTATTGCTAATGAGAAAACTTACTCTGAGATGGTCTTCCACATCAGCAAGAGACTGATCAGTCCAGTCCAATGTTACAGCCAGACGGTATGCATTCTTCACAACATATACAAGATGATTGACAGACAGAACTAAAGCAGTGCACCTTGAAATGGAGGTGAAGGGGAAAAGTTAACAGAAAACTACAAATCTCTTCAGCAAATATGTAATACATTTATTTCTAAATACATTGCTAATGCCAGTTTTACAAATCACTTCAGCAAATATGTAATACCTTTATTTCTAAATACATTGCTAATGCTAGTTTTACAAATCACTTCAGCAAATACGTAATACATTTATTCTAAATACATTGCTAATGCCAGTTTTACAATAATTTCATATTCAAAAGTTTCATATCTGTTCAAACCTAAAGTTAATAGCAAATTAAATTATTTTCTAAATTCACTTATGAAGCTTGTAAAAGTGATTGATATTTGTGCACATGATACAAAGATTTTTATTCTTTGAATAACAGTTCAAGTCAGTCTTTTTGTTATATGAGGAATTTAATAGCACCTTCACATATTTACATTAAAATAATTATACTTCTTACCAATTAGTGAGTATAGAGTAAGAAATATTGAAATCACACAAAAATATAATTGATTATTTGTTATGCTATCTGTAATTTAATTAACACCTGACTTAAGTATTGAAAGTGGGGTTAGGTATTGTTCAGTGTTGCCGATAAAGCAACACCGTTTCAGCACAGCGTTCAGTGTTTCAGCGCCGCAAGTATATAGTTTCAGACTAACAACAAAGCTAGCCAAGACGTACCCGGTCCACCCTTTGAATATACTGTGAGTGTATGCAGTGTTTTTTGCTAATATTTATTTTAATTAACAGAATCGATAAAAAAATTGTTTTTAAATTTATAAGGAAAGAATGTTATTTATTCATTTGAGTATTAAACATATTATCCTAAAATGTTGTTATACAAATTTCTGTAGTAAAAATCTTTGAAATTTGATTAAAAAAGAAAATCACTGTAAGATTAAAAATCTATAACAAAATTAAATAGAAAAGACAAATTGTCCTAACATTTATCTATAAAAGATTTACCATTTTAATTTCTGTAGAATAACATTATTTTAAAAATCTGTAAGAGAAATTATTGTAAGTGATTTTTGTCTTGTTTATGTATGAATTAATGTAATAGTAGTATCAATAGTATTAGGAAGCAAAGAAGAGAGGATTTTGTTACTTGCCCAAGTTATACATATCAGTATAAAACGAAGGGGGAAAGTGTGGTTGTTTATTTCAAAAGGGCATTAAGAAGAATATTGACAAGGATTGTAAGCTTCATTTAGTAGCAAAGGAAACTGTAAAAGATTATCATGGTCCTTAGATTTGGTAGTGGCACTAGAACGGCTGTGCTGAACACGTCATAGCACTTTAACGGCAACGTTGGATTGGGCCCTTCTCTTGAAAGTGAGTGCTAGTGAATTCACTCATTACTGGATGCTCAATGTTACCTTGAGCTGAATCAAACTAACCTGGCTTCCAAGAGACAGGGACCAAAGGGGAGATACATTGATTGTACTACTTCAAAATAATAATATTTTGGACTCTAACTTTTATGTCTATTCCCTATTATTTTGAATACTTAAAAGGAAACAAGAATAGAACTAACCTGGCTTCCAGGAGACGAGGATCCAATGGGGGATACATTGAACGTACTACTTCATCAACCCGTGGTGTGATCCGTTTTGCCATTGCAATGAGGTCAGTCATTGATTCTTGCATATGGATTTGCTGAGAACTGCCCATTGCCATAGCAACAAGTCGATTGGTCAGATAGTGGCAGATTTTTAAGATGGCAAGACAATGTGGAACCAAACCACTGAAAGAATATTAAGGGAGAAAAAATTATTTTACTGATTTCTCTGGTTAACATATAGTTTGGGCCTAGACCGTGGAGATGTTAAATGCTCGGATGGGATAACTGTTTTCCCATTCTCATCCGGCAAGCCATTAATTTGGGATGCCACTTGCAGTGATTCCTTCGCAAACGGCAACCTGATCTTGTTAGCCAGTGAGCCAGGTAACGTCCCCCACACGGGCCGAGGAGCGGAAGATAGCCAAATATCACTCACTGACCGATAGGTACGAGTTTGTACCGGTTGTAGTTGAAACGGCTGACTTGATAGGCCCCAAAACTCAATCGCTGAATAGGCTCCAGGCCACCTGGCTTTTCCAGCGTGTGTCGATGACAGTCGTCCGTGGCAACACGTTCTCCATAATGACAGCGGGAATAAACAGAGTTGTCCATTAACAAAAACACTTTCTATTTTAATCATATACTTAATATTTGATATAATGATCCCCCCACCCCAAAAAAGCCATATGACATATAGTTTTTAAAAAGTCTCACATATGAAATTAAGTTCAAACAGAATATAGAAACAATAATGCCATAAAATGGCACTTTCATAGCACTATCAAAATTCTGCAACAAAGTTGAAGTAATCCTCTCAATATTATTAATCTTGAATTTTGCTAATGCATTTGATTTTCATCCATGTTTAAAAGAAGATATCATAAAGTAAAAAAGAGAACAGCTTATGTTTTATCTCTATCGCTCTGAGGTGATTCCACCACTTGCTGAGTTTTGAGAAATTAGAACACAGGTGGATAAAAACACAGAATGTAACTCGATCACTTAGCTTGGGATCAAAAAGGTAGGATTCGGTTGGAAAAATGCACGAGTTGACTTAGGCAGTATGTGGTGCATGATGATTGGTAGTGATGTATCGGAATATCAATCCGGTCGGATATCTGACCCAGATTCACAAATAAACGGATATCTGAATCTGTCAGATTCAAAAGTAAAAAAATTAAAATCCACATCTGTTAAAAAATATTGGGGGGCTAAAATTTGAAACTTGTAGTGATAATTCTTTGTGAATCAGGTGCCGGATATCCGTCCGTATCGATATTCCGGTACATCACTAGTGATTGGTTGCCTTGAGTGCTGAGTCACTGGAGAGGGAACCAATCAAGAGGACATGATACTGGCATCAAGTTGTCTGGACTTTTGAAGTGGCAGAGAAGTTAGTTAATAGCAGCCAGAACTTCGGAGTAAATGTTGTGTCTCACCGTTGGCCAGGAGTAAAAAACGGCTAATGCTACTCTCGTAAGAAAGCTTATTACTGTTTGGAGAAAAGACTGAAGCTGGGTCACATTTACCCATACACAGGGAAACAAATAAGTGATACTCTATTGATTTTCATACTTGTTGCTTAAAGACTGAGAATTTCTCAAGCTGCACTACATTTTGCTCGAATTCAATTATCTTTATGTACATAAAATTGTATGTTCCTCATAACTCTATGCTGCCTTGTGTGTCCTTTTGAATGTAGCCCCTGTTGTCTGTTCATTTTTTTCTACACATGCACACACTGAACCATTCTGCCGGTATTTTCTCTGGGTAACCCTTGGTGTTTACGCCATTACACTCTTCCTTTTCTTGCTGAAAATTGTAATGACAGATTTATATAAGTTCAATATTTCAAAATTAATCTCAATTACCTTAACATTTTTGAACTAAAATGTCAGTTTCTATTGTCTTTATAAACGTAAAAGTAAAGTTTGATAATTAAAAAAGATTGCCCAAATTAACGACTTACGTGGCATCCTCAATATAATGTTCATCTTGTAGAATTTCTTCAAGCTTAGGGCTTGTGAATTCAATGTCATCCAACTCTACAGTATTTGGGTCAGGTGCAGGAGGGCCAGTTTCCATGGAATGTATCAACTGTGTATCTGGACTACAAAAAAAAGGATTAGTTACTCAGAAAAAACAACTTTTAGGACATTTTTTCCTAAATACAAGTACTTTTTGGGTTATAAATACTAGTAATTATACATTACATTTCAGACAAGCCCATAATCTAAGATTTCAGATTTTATTGAAATTCAATATATTGTACAACTAGAACATATATAACAAAAAGAATTTTTTAATTCAAACAAATGGACTTACCATTTTTTGTAAAATAATCTCATTCTATTTATTTTTTCAATGAAATACAAAACAAAAATAATTATCTTTCACAAATAAAATCATAAAAATTGACACTATCACTTTGAGGTAATCCGTTCTTGGTGTCACATTTAGTTTAAATCTTAAAGTACTCAAAACTAAGATTTAAAATATTTTGACTAACTTTTTATAGGATTTTGCAGTGAGCATAGAAAGGATTTTTTACCAAGAGAATTTCAAAAATAATAATAACCCAACATGTTTATGAACTTTAAAATCTTGTTAAATTTAAGCACAAACACAAATTAAAGGCTTTAGTTGATAGAAATGATATATATCTCTTGTATCATTGACAATAGTCTCTATACCATTAATAGAATGTAGATAACCTTTCCTGGCAGAAAGTAGTACCACAGCTCTTTCCAATATTTCTCCAATACATTTAAGAAAAGAGGATAAACAATCATCTATACTATTACTATACTTATCACAATGTCTGTCTGTTATGCTGTGATTGGTCAATGTAAAAACTGACCAATCACAAGAAAGAATTTTTTAATGCAGAAATTTGAATAAAGCAGATGATGGAGGCATTCATTTCTTTGTTATGTTATGGAATTATTTAAGATTTGGTTTAGCAAACCAGAATAATTTTTTTTATGAAAATGTATTACTTTTTTAAGCAAAACATACATGAAAATGTATTACTTTTTTAGCAAAACATTTCTTTGAACCAACCTGTTATCTTTATGTTGCATTGTGATTAAATCCATTTGTCGACAATAACAGTTACGGCAAACCAAAACCAAGGCGACAACAGAAGCAACAGTAATAGCAGCAAGAATTCCTATGGCTAAAGCAACCACTGTATCCATGCTTTCCATAACCAACAGTGTCACATTGGAGTAGATGATAGGTTCAATATCTGAAATTAGAAATTAAAATAAAACTATAAAAAACAAATAAATGGTAGAAACAAGACATGTATCTTGTGCATGAGAACTTAAATCTTTATTATTTTTTGGTGAGACAGTTTAAAGACCCAAAATTCAGTTTAAAGTTACTTATTTTCCCCAAGATATTGATGATAAGGTTTCAATGGGTCTGGTTGATACTGTGCCTGATTTAAGTCTACAACTAGAACAAATTTGATAAAGGAAAATCCAGTATTTGTGAAACAATACATACAATCTAAACACATAAGCATATGGGAACTCTTTGGTTAAGGAGTGCAGAGGGCTTGATTTGCCCAAAATTTTACACAGATAAAAACACAAGTACTAATTTCCAATAGAATATCTTTTTATGAATCGACAATACACAGTTAGTACAAATATCACACAACATGCAACTTAAAAGAAATATTGTTTTCTGCCTTTCTTGGCAGCAAAAGTATCAATTGCCAGAATTTTCACAGCAGTTTTGCCAGAATTTGGGGGGGGGGGCAGTTGCTCTGGCTCATTTTGGGTTGCAGACACATTTTCATGACCTCCAAATTTTGAAAATATTTTTAGTTGCATTGCATAAACAAATTCAGATCTGCACATTTTTTAAACCGAGAAATATGAAGGTACTCAAATCAGATTAAAATTACTTTGTATATTTTTCCCCTGGAGAGATTCTCTGCTTTGATTCTAAGCAAAAGGCTGTAAAATAAATTTGTACATACTTCCTATGAGCGTTTGGAGCACTCATTATAGTAATGACAATCTTGCAAGACAACTACAGTGAATTTGTTCAAAACGGAGTACTTCATATCTATGGCTGTGAGCCAAAGATGGATCATTCCAACAAATATAATATTCATATTTCTGTTACTAAACCAAGTATCTCTTCATCTTGACAAACATTAATTACCAATTGTAACTGAGCAGAATTAATAGCTGCATTTGCACAAGTGGCAATAATACTTCTATGATCTCAGCT
>VCCN01002796.1:540797-567300 GCA_006491835.1 Architeuthis dux | reverse complement strand
CAAAATCCCTCAGAAAAAACAGGTTCATATTATATCCAGTTAAGCTAGTATTAAGCCACAAGGCAAGCTACTACTGCTAGCAAAGAATTGTGTGTATTTTGCTATAGCAGCCTTCCAGAGTTATTGACACAATGTCAAGGAGACAGATTTAGCAGTCTTCTATTAGGCCAGACTTATTTTATGTTTGGATGGCTTAAACCAATCAAACAGAAATAGGTTAATTTAGGAGATTTCATTGTAAGCATGTGCAGGTGTTTCTACCTTTACTAATGGCACAAGGAAGAAGAAAGAGACACTATAGTAAATAGGAACACAGTCAACATAAGAAATATCTTTTATTGTCAGTCAGATTTTCGGTTGGGTATGATTCACAAGTTTCTAAATATGCCAATATTGAGAAACGGTTGTTTCTCAAGCCAAAAATAACTGCTTGTTTTTAATCATTTGAATCAACTTTTGTATTATAGATTCCCAGTCTCAGGTATTTTTCATTCATTTGAACATGGTAGAGAAAGAAAATAAATGGCCCTATTAAAACTGGGAGATACTTTACTAGTATCAACAATTGATGGATTAAATCTATGCTGAACAATTATTCTTTTACATATCATGTAATGAGACATAAATATAAGAATGGCATCGAAAAGATATCTTTAGTAATTATGTGAAAATTTCAGGACTGAACAAATCATGGCTTTCACCATTTATAGATAGTAGTCATGATACTCAAATTTAGCATGAATCCTTTTTGCATATTTTGTGTCCAAATATTTTTATGATGTTCAAATCATATACAATTAACTATTCTGTATTTATGCTTTGAAAAAGAATTAGATAATCAAACATACAATATATTAATCAATCTTTATTATTATTGGATGAAGTATTGTAACACACCACTTTTTATTAAATTTGACTTATTAATTATTACAACTTATTAATTCGAAACGGTGGCCCGCATTAATAAGTTGTATAAAAACAGCTAAAATTAGGATGAAGGTAAAAACTAGTTGAATTTAATAAAAAGTGGTGTGATAAAATATATTAACCCAATTAATGTTATCATTTTGGTGTACGGACAAAAGAACACTGATCACCCAGTGGTAGTGCTTAGAACTAAAATAAATGTTCTATATTCAAAGACTTTAAAAAATGGTACTCAGCAAAAAAAGTAGCATTGAGGAAGCCTGGAGAGGGATGGGCTTCGTCAGGCTATTTCACCTAATTCACACCTGTGAAAACATTGGTGCGCCTACGACTGAAGATGGGAAACCCTGTACTGCGTTACGGGACCAAGGACAAATTCTCAATCACAATTTAAAAAAGACAGTATCATAACTTCTGAGCTATGATGGGTTGGGGATGGGTACCTAATGTTATTTAAATCACTAACATATACAAGTGGTACGAGTTTGTATTATAATAGTTTGAAAAATAAAATTAAACAAAAAACGTTCTAGGCAGTATTAACAGATTTGTGACAGTGCTAAAACTTTTAACAATTCCATTCAACCAGCAATTCATTATAAAAATGTTTTTCTAAAGGAAATAATAACTGCAATATCTTGCTTTCAAATAACAGGTACCATATTAAACATAAATGTATGAGAGAGAACACAATATTTTAAAATATATAATGAAGTTTCTTTCATGTAGCTGAGGCTCAAGATAGGAGAGAATTGATTTGTATATTTTAGATTTTATTATAACATTTAATTTAACATAATCAACATGCATAAATGAAGATTAAAAAAATTAAATACATCAACCTTTGCAAATCATTTTCATAAACATTTCATAAAGGAACATTCTAAGTCTAACTTTAATACAAAATGAAAACCTGTAGAGAAAAATCAGAAAGATATAAAACCGAATCTTGATGTTATTTTTATTCCAATACTGTTTACAGATATTGATTAGATACACAATTTAACTGCATATAAATTATTGTGATTGTTAACTTATAGTAGAGACTTTCATGTTGTTTTCACTCATCTCATGTGAAATACAAACTTTTTAGCACGAATAATCAAATCAAAATTTTGACCACTGTAATTTGTGTAGTTGGCAAACATGAACAATCCCATTCAGTAATGGCAGGGTCGGATTAAGCTTAATAGGGGCCTGAGGTACAGATCAACTTGCTCGCCCACCATATATATATATATATATATATCAAGAACAAAAAAAAAAGGACTGAATTAATTGTTACTATTTACTGTAAAACTTGATTTATAAGCCGAGAATTTTGCTCTAAATTTTGGTCCTAATGTTAAATACAAATCTTTATAAAATCAGGTCTAGCCGACCACCGTAGCCAAAGCGTTAATATAAGAAAATGTTCTTTTTTTTTTCTTTTCAAGGACATGGCCTACTCGGGGCCCCTTAGGGTCTGGGGCCTGAAGCCTGTGCCTCATGGTTAATCCAGCCCTGAGTAATGGGAACAGATGACATTGTCAGAAACATTACTGAGGAAATGTAACAGTTTTAAAACTAGTTGCAAATTGTCTCCGCACTAATACAATAATTAAAATAGTCAACCTTGGTGCTACATTCAATTCAGAATAAGAATAAAATAATAAAATAAATAAAATAAAACAGTTTTTTTTATCAAAATGATAGAAAGCATTAAACTTGTTAAGATTAAAAATTGAAAGCTACTAAATTTGGGAGCCGTCAGATTCGCCGACAACAATTCACCGACAGCAATTTACTGACATTCAAAGATTTTTCAAAGACAAACATCTGTTTTTAAACATGAAAAGTATAATTTGTAGATTGAAAAATTTTCCATTCATTTTTTTTTTTATGAATAATGGGATAATTATTTCTTACAATAAAAATAATTCTTGTACAAGTTTTTAACTTTTTTTCACGCCACAAGTTTGAGAAGTACATAGATAGCTGCAAACAGCATGGGCCCTCCACCGAACGATTGCTAAATCTTTGATATATTTTCGTTCCAGTAAATTCTTTTTAATTCTTAACCTTTTTGTAATTTGTAAGATCTCGGTAAATATGTATGTGGGTGAATTGTATTTCAATGAATTTTACATCTTGATAAATGTTGGTAACTTGTTGTCGGTGAATATGCTGCAACTCACTAAATTTACCCTTAAGAGTATTTGCATACAAAGAAATAAAAAAAAATGATTGAAAAGTTTACTAATTACTAAAAGAACAAATAAACACTATTTCTCTAAGTCTGCTGTTTCTACCATTTGAAACAAGTGGAAAAACAAGATTTTGAAGGAGGTGACTGGTAAGGTGGAAAATACTGGGAGTGGGGAAGACAACTTGTCAGCCAGGGGCTGGGGTGGAAATGATGATTAGTAAAGTAAATAGAGCCTGTAAAAGTAGAAAAAGAAACACAAAACTCCTTGAGAGGATTTGTCTCGGTTTACACAATAGTTACTGCAGCAGTCAATTTAGGGAGATGTTGGAACCACTTATGCCTTTAGCTTTCACCTCCTAACACATTTGGCAAGTAGGAGCACAAGATGTTAAAGAGGAAACTGGATACTCCAATTTGCATTGTGATTTGTTAAAATGTACTAAGAGGCTGGAAAAAAGTAGTGAATGAAAGAACATTATCAACCCATTGACTGCAGATGACCGAGATTTCAGTCATTGCAGTTCTATGGCTCAACTGCGAATGACAGAAATTTCCATCAGTCAAACAATGAAATTAACATTCCTGTACCGTGATTTGAAACCACAACCAACTGATTGGTAGCACATTTTAACAAATCACAATGCAAATTGGAGTATCCAGTATTAATGAAATGTACGGACAACTTTATTTTGCTTGTTTCTATGTTTCTCTGCCCATAACTTTAAGTGGAAGGATCCATTGTTTACAGAGATAACAGACTGTTCAGCTTGTTTTGCGCCACCCTGTATAACACTGTGCAGTGTGATTTGTGTTCCTGGATAGTGGGTGTTATTTATTGTTATTTTTATTGTTTATGTGTAAAAAGTATAGAAAATGGTTATTATTCGTTTCAAACTTTGCTTTTGTGACCAGGATAGTGATATTCATATGTAATTGGTTTTCTTACTATATATGATTAGAAATGTGCTAATTAGCCCGTTGTCCAATTTCAAATTATCACTGTCTTGGTTTCAAAAGGAATAATTGACATTTTCTATACTTTTTAGATATAACCAATCAGAAAACAACACTTACTATCCAGGAGCAACAAAGAAAGTTAAACAAACATTGCGCAGTATAATCAAAGTTACTGACCACATTTAAACACAGCAACTGAATTGCTTATGCCACAGTTAACGGGTTAATCAGGATACAAGAACTGCAGATGTTAAGTATCAAATGATATTCTCTAGACACAAGCCAACAATTGAAGCCAACACTGTTGCTAAATGATAAGCAGACAAACAATTATATGCAAGATTTCAAACTAACACTTATCTTATCAAGCAAAATATATTAGAAATGTACTTTTCTGTAACAATCACAGAATAATTAGGCTGAAGTCTTAGTTTACCTAAACCAAATTAACTCTTAAATTCATTCTAGTGAAAAAAAGAGAAAGTAATTCAAGTGAGTAACTTCTGATTAAAATGACCTCCCTTGCACTTTTTGGTAATTTATTTTTTATTTTCTTCAATTCAGTTCACAAAAGTGTTTGATTTTCCAAAATCCTATTCATTGAAGAGTTCCACAGCGGTTACAAGCGGTCTATGACTCTAAGAGCTACAAGCCTGGCTGCTGCAGGGTCAAACTTCACGCCAACTTCTATTCCGACTGAAGATGATTACTGCAACTTTTGTATTGTATATATAATAAAGTATATAGTATAAATGTATTTATTTATTAGAATGAAATAAGCCCTTGCATATCTGTAAAATAAATTTTGTAAATATGTAAATTCAGTTCAGTTGGTAAGAGAACAATAAGTTGGTGGTGGTTTCTAATCACGGTATGGGAATGTAAATTTTTACTCTACTAAATTTGGTGAGGATTGTGGTTGTTCTTGTTACTGTAGGAAAACAAAGTCAACTCCAGATTTTGTACTGGAGTTTGACAAAAACAAAGAAAGTCTACTTATATATAATGAACAGTGTGATATTTTTTCTGTTTCTCTGTCCATAACAATGGACTCTTCCACTTAAAGGTCAATTTCCTAGATAAAGATATCTCCTACCAACGATTTGAAACAATGAACTCTTCCACTTTAACGAATTCAGTAATTTCTTTAAAAAAAAAAAAAAATTTCTTTTAAATCATCTCATTCAAATATATCTAAATTTTTTCATAAGGAATAACTTTTACAAATAAAATTTTCCAATAGTGTATTTTGGAACCAAGTTTCTTTTAAGACACTTTTCATTAGTTACCATAACATTTTTTTTAATGGAAATTTTGTTTTGTAATCTCTCTATATAAAATCGAGTGTCCATTGCTTTGTAATGCACTGAACATGTCATGCTATGTTTTTGTTCATATCTAAGAGTGAAGACCAGATACACCGTTCATATTTTGCATACATAACCCCAAAATATGTCTGAATAAAATGATATAAAAAGAAAAATTACTTTTGCATACTTAAAGCAGGTTTTAGTCTGTTTTTAGAGTCTCTGTACATGAAGTGGGGATCAATATGATGGGGTATCAGTTTTCTATTGTTACTAAGTAATAAATGGATCCCTCCATGATTAATACATCTATGTATCTGTCTATCATTATATATATTAGTTGTACTGTAAAGGTTGAGACAGAACAGGAGTATAGTGTGTATATGGAATTTTATTGGTTATATGTTTTTCCCGTACATGTTTTGAAGAGTTTTCATCATCAGTGGATATAAAATGAAGTCAGTCTTTTAGCATTGATAGTGTTGGTGAAATGTTTCCAAGCATAGAGGGGACTACTATCTTTAGCTAACCCATGTTGTCTGTGTTGAATCTTGTGAAGAATTCTTTGCTGACCCAAATCTGATAGTGGTCAGTGGATTCTGGGTAATTCTAGGTCAATGAGAGGTCATATATATATAAATAAAAGCCAGTGTTTGTTGCTTTGTAACACACAAAACATGTCATACTATATTTTTGTTCATATCTAACAGTGTAGACCAGATACTCCTTTCATATTTTGCATACATAACCTCAAAATATGTCTGCATAAAATGGCATAAGTTATATGTTCCTTATCTCAACTAGGTAGGTATAAAGAATATTACTAATTATAGCAATGATTATGCACATTTTTACAAAAGTTTTAAGACATATTGCAATAAATTAAATATTTTCTTTGAAGTTTTAATTTTGGTTTTAATTGCAAGAAAATAGCATAAAGTCAGATGTAAATGAAAAAAAAGTTTGTACTTACTGTTTTTAATGCCAATCTTTGTCATCCAAAATTAACTTTGATTACGCCATAATTGATATCTGTCGATAGAAAAATTAAAACTGTAATTAAAAATCTTCCAAAAATGAAGTAGCTCTTATAGGATTTGACAAAATTAGTTAATTTAATGATTACTTAACTGGATTTTGAAAAGAAAATATTACTTTTTATTCAAAATATAGTGGAAAATATATTTTTTTACAGCTGATATCTGCTACTGGTCAACCCAGTTCAAAGGTCAAGTGGGTAATGAGTCAGCTTTTCTTACATATATCTGATAAAAGCCCACTTAGATTTACGAGTGTCTCATGGGACAGCTGAAGTATGGATGACCAAAAATGACAAAACCTGATATTACACACAATGGCAAAAGTATATTCCCAACATTAAAACACCATCATATGACTGGTAACTCTTAGTTTAGTTTATAAAACTGAAGTTCTTTTAGATTTTACAGCTATTCTTAGCTTTCTTTCATATTTATTATTATTATTATTATTATTGTAGTAGTAGTAGTAGTAGTAGTAGAGAACATGGTGAAGTTTCAGTGAATGTCTAATGTTTCAGTGAATGTCTAATGTCTAATTATATTCAAGTTATCTATTATACTTACAATGTTTGAGAGTGTACATTCTTTAATTATAATATAGGGACATTTTTCAACATTAGTATGCACACACACAATTTTTACACTATGTTTAAGTAATTTAGCACAGTTGGTAAGAGACCAGCCTACCTACAGACATATATATTTTTTCGTCAAACTCCAGTCCAAGTTGGGGTTGACTTTATTTTCCCCTGTAACAACAATAACAATCCTCACCTAATTTAGGGGAGTAAACTTTTCACTGTTTGTCTATCCCAGTGGAATAAGGCTATTAGGTAAAAATAAAAGTCCAGTCTAGAGATAGGATTTTCTGCACTTCTATCTATCAATTCGAAGGCACGAAATAAGCTCCACGTTGATCCACTCACTAATAGACCCACAAATCGAAGAACTAGTAACAAAAAAACAAGAACAGAGATCACATTGTGGTATATATCAGTTACGATAGCAGAATTCTTATTTTTTTGTAAGAAATTGGAATTTTTAATGATGTGTCCTAATTATTTTTGCTTGCTTTCTTTGAGTAACAAATACACAGCAGCAGCTGTACATTATATAATTATATAATTTATAAAATTAAACTAATTCTTAGTATGAAACTGTCTAATTATACCTAAAATAAAGTTATTATTTGAAATTATTCTTTGTTGCAACTTAATAAATGGAAGTGGAGGGAATACTAGTAATCTTATTGACAAAAGTAGGAAATCACTCGAAAAGGTTGGGAACCACTGATCTATCCCTTCACGTTAAACCAAACCAATATATAAAATTAATATTTTCCTACCACGATTTGAAATCACAACCAAGTGATTGCTAGGCAGCTCTCTTACCAACTGAGCCAAACTGACAAGTCTTATATATCTATGGATTTATTTGTTATATATACAATACAAAGGTTGCAGTAATCATCTTCAGTCGGGATAGAAGTAGGAGTAGAGTTTGACCTTGCAGCAGCGAGGCTTGTCTTCATGTAATTTGAATAAACAACTTTTTTGTTTGGATGATAAAAAAAAACAGTCTCTTGCATAGAATGTTACAATTGTATATTTATGATCATTGAAGTGCAAATTAAGTTGGCTAATTAATTTTGATAGCAGGCTAAACAGAATTAAATAGAGCCACCAAATTGGATCTCATTTGATAAGATTAATTAAAAACATTTAGAGTCAATACTTATTAGAAACTGTCAACCAAAACTGTCAACATAAGTTTCTTCAGTTTTCAAGTGGGTCTGGCTGGCTGCCTATCTATGTATGTGTCGCGAGTACAGGACGCACCAATGGAGCTAGAGGGCTGAAAATTTAAGCCTTATGTCTAAAAAAAAAAAAAAACGTTTTTGGTTCTTTTTTTTTAAAACTCCCACCCAGAATAGGTTTTTACTGTTGGGTACAATTTACAATGTAAGTTATGCTAAATTGGTCCCATTAGTTTGATTCCAGCAGCGTTCACGCTTATTCTTTTGAAAATTCGAAATCTTTTAGTGATCATGGCCCAACAAAAGGCGACAGAACTAATTTATTCATTGATCAACCCCAACATGGCATGCTGCCAAAAGACATTGGTCACACAATGGATTTTATTGAGTGACTAACCAGACCTGATTTTTCAGTCAGATACAATAGCATACGGAACCCATAAACACAGAAGAGAATAGTTTTGCACCATCAAACAGATTACATAGTGATCAGAGATTGGAAATGAGAAATTTTCATTGCTAAGATAGCAAATTCAAATAAAGAAGTCTTTATTTTCTTCTTCTGTATATTTTTCTATCTTATAAGTAAATCTAGAGAAAAGCCTGGCTGCTACAGGGTCAAACTCCACTCCTACTTCTATTCTGACTGAAGATGATTACTGCAACTTTTGTATTGTATAAATAAATTTGTAGGTATATAATATTTCTTAATTTCGCTCAGTTGGTAAGAAAATTTGCGTAGCGATCATTTGGTCTTGATTCAAAATCATGGTAGGAAAATGTTAATTTTATATATTGGTTTGGTTTAATGTGACGGGATAGACAAACAGTGAAGAGTTTACTCTCTTAAATTATGTGAGGATTGTTCTTGTTACGAAGGGAAAAATAAAGTCAACTCCAACTTCGACTGGAGGGTGACAATACAATTACCGAAGGTAAATAACTATGGGAGTTATTTAAATCCAAGCAACACCAATAACCTCGCTAGTCAAATAAGGATTTATAACAGAATTTAGAAATGAAATTTTTAGACAAATGATTAGAAAAGGATTTGCATACCTGTTAAAATGTGTTCTGGTTTGGATTTGTAATAATAAATACTCAAGTTGCCAACTGAACAATACTCATACCATCCATTCAAATCAGAATCACATCTGTCCACACAGTTTCTGCTTGCTCAGTACATATTTGCTGAAGATGTGTAGACACAACCTAGCCTTGCTTTTTCTTATTCAAACTCAAGAGGGGAGCAAGCAAGTGCTACTCATTTCTTAGTAGTAAGAAAAACCCAAGTGTTAGGATCTCTTTCTTTTTTTTTTTTAAGTACAGAAATAATTCACAAAGAATTTCAAAGCACTTTTACTGAAAAATCCCAGAACACAAGCATATTTTTGTTGATAATATTAACATTTTTAATTTATTAAATTAATTGTGGCACAAAACGTATTCAACCACGGTAATAGTAATATGCTGAAGGTAAAAGGAAAGAAAAATGTCCAAAATTAACAGTGTGGTAGGATGGGGGTAGGCATTATACTGTGTATCTAAAAGAAAAAAGTGCTTAGTTGAATTGTGTAGAGACATACAGGAATACCTTGAAAAGTGCGGTTTTGATTACTGCGGGTTTCGATGTAGTATGCTTAAGGTGTTGCTGTACAAATTAATGTAACTAAGTATAAGCTGAAAAAAAAAAAATTAATTATAATACGACCTTGAACAGTACGGAAAATACTGGAATGAATTAACTGCACTATTCAAGTATAACGTATTAAAAAAAAAGATTTTATTAAAGAAAATTGAAATATATTTCATTTTTATACAGAAAAAGAACCTGAAATTTTCCATATTAACACAATTTTAATTTTGTGTTAGGAATAGGTAAGTCATGAAAAAAAAAAAAAACATTAAAAATATATTCTCATCATTGTTTTTTTAAATGGTTTAAACTAAACATAGGGACTTTTCATGTGAAATATTTTTACAACCATTAAAGCCTGCTGGCAGACTTTGATATGTTGACATATTACACAGGAAAATTTAGAGGCTTAGTGAGAAAGACTTCTTGGGTGACAGATGGATGTTAATTAAAAAATATACATTTATGCAATGATACAATAAAATTACCATAAAATGAAAAAACAAAAGCAAATCTTCAAAGTCTGTATGTTTCTCTCTCTCACACACACACACACACACACACACACACACAAATTCTAATAAAAAGTAGTGTGGTCCCTAAAAAGAAGTGCAGTCTCTCCTACAGAGCTAATAGTTTTGCTTTATTTTCGCAATGACTCTAGTCCCGAATTATAAGCAGTAATTATAAATTTATTTAAAAACAACTGAAGGTATTACAATGAAAATGAATTCCGAGCTGTAATTATTACTTTATTCTAATACAATTCAAAGTGTAATGTACCGTTGAGAAATGTGCAACAATATATGGTTAAAACATTAACAAAATTCCTGTTGTATCACATTAGGGTTAGGGGTTAGGTAATTCGGGAACACAGTCATTGGAGTATGAGATGTGAAAATAAAGCAATACTACAATGTTGGAGCGACCGCACTTCTTTTCAGGGACCATACTACTCAACTTGTACCTAGACATCCTACCAGTGCTGATGACTTTTGTAGTTGTTCAAATACATTTAAGTAGAAAAATTGTTTTAATCACATATGGCTTACAGTCAAAATCTAATCCCAGAACTATATGTTCCAAGTAAACAAATACAAGATAATCTTTCCTCTTTTAGGGGTCAAAATCAGGGAATTTTTTCCTCCGTTTTAGCGGTCAAAATTGGGGTTATGTTTCTTTTCTCCTTTTAGTGGTCAAAATCAAGGGGAAACTTCTTTTTCCCTTTTTGGGGTCAATATTGAGGGGGAAATTTGTTTTTCCTTTTTATGAAATATCTATAAAATATCATTTGTTTTCCTGTGTTTTTATACTTATTTTTTATAGTTATTTTTACTTGAGCAAACTGGGGGGGGGGATTTTAGGGTTTCAGGGGGGAATTGTGAGCACAGATTGTGAGATTCAAACTGCTGGAATATTGATCTTTTGGCACTGTTAGTATAGTTAAATTACTTTTCCTTCTTAAAAAAGAATCCAAGTAAATGTATATGCACCAATATAGAAAAAATAAAAGATTTTCAATATTATATATGCATATTATTAGGAATGCACCTTTCGAGTCAGACAATCTTGGAACGGAGGGATGACATTCTGAAATATGGTGAAAAGTGTGCATGAGCAAAAAGGATTGAGAACCACTGGTCTACACTAAACAATATCAACTTCCATAATGATAATCAGTTATGTTAATTGATTAACCAGACTGTTTTTAAAAAAAAATAATGTAGTTATGGTACAAACCTTACTGATAATATTTTCATCAAGGTAACTTAATTTTACCACCACCACTGCTTAATTTATGAGGTAAAAAGAAGCATACATGGGTTGCAGTGATTCATAATTTCCCTTGGAATGCTAGTTATTATTTCAGTTTATGGCCCCCTTCAAATGTGTCAAGGCAGCCATATGAGCCCCATTGAGAATGGCTGGATTACACAATTGACCAATCATTATAAACGCTACTTGGGGGATGAAGTGAACAATAGAAAACATTTTCAGAGTATTTTTCATGAAATGTTAGAAATATTATTTGGAGTTTGTACAAACAATAATTGGATTTATGTCAAAATACTTATTATCTCTGTAGTGTTGATTATTATTAACATTTATCTATTTTTCTGGGAAATGCTGGTTACTTCCTCAGTGATTAGATAATAGTAGTTGATTAGTAGCTGGTTCTCTTTATTAAAAAATGTGACTAAAGATTTTGGTATATTCTCATAAAAAAAATTTAAAAATTAAATGAAAATTGGTATGCCAAGTGAGTTTTTGCTCAAACTTCCAAAAATGAATGAAATTTCTAATTGGGGCAACCCCTAATTTTGACATTTTGGTGAGCCCACAACTCTGATCCTAATTAAGATAGAACCCTGGGGTTTGTATCATTGGATAGAGAATAATCAGCACTACAATAGTACTTCAATGTCTATGATGTCCCTAAAAAAAGATATAGTAATTTAAAGATTTAGAGGGTGCCAATCACAATCCAGAAATTTGTTTTCTTATAAACTGACCCCAATTACACTATCATATATAACTATTACAGTTTTGTGTTTTTTGCTCCTCATGGGTAAATAAGCAGACTGAACATTTCCTAATTCCCCCCACCAAATATAATTAAAGGGCTATAGTCAAAACCCCCATCAACCTAATAAGAAAGATTTCCTTTATTTTGTTTAAAATATAAATTAAAATCATAATAAAAGTGGCCATATATAAGTATCCTTATTACATCATTACTGTATGTAGCCTACCTATATGAGAGTTATGCATGTATGATATATATACCCACTATACATTATACTTTCTATCTTTATTGCCAATTATGTATTCAATATAGATTTAATAATGTAATGTTTATCTACTTTCAGATCTTTAAGATGAGTACTAAAAACTATGTAAAAGTATGCTGTAATCCATTTCTAGTTAATAAAAGATTATTACAACAGGCCCAAGGAGCTGAAACAAATTTAACCTTTTTTTTATGATTTGTCAGAGAATACATTAAAAGCTTAATGTAGGCATAATTGTATAAGTAAAATAAATCATCAAATTAATTAAGGGGTTGGAATTACATTAAGAAAAACAATGAAATCTGGAATAGAATCTTCTTTCAAAAAGTTCACCCCTTATTAAATGAGTACTGAAAATGTTATTAAAATCTAATAATTAGTTGATTTTTGGTAGATTTTTTAAATTGGGATGTTTTGGGCTAAAATATTTCAAAAGCAAATTATTACGATTGTTTTCGTTTACAGTTTAATAACCTTTTTCACACTATCACTTTTCACAAATATCTCCGGTTTTATAAAGTGTGCATAAATAATTTTAATAATCAGATTTTTCTCCAATCTTTCTTCTTTACTAATGACACACAGATTTTGACAAAAAAATTACTTTTATACAAGGTTGGTTTTTTTGTTGTCTCAGGTGTCGATTTCCCCACCGAGATTTGTTGTTTATATTTTAACTGTACAGCCAGATCAATTGTTAGATCAACAATACATTAATTCAATGACTTAACAATAGTTGGTTATTTATTTGGAGGGGGTAAAAATCTTTTCCATTTGAACATAACATGGACAATCTAAATCAAAGGTATTTTACTAGTGTGGGGTCAAGAGGTGGGGGCAGTCACCCCCGGGCAAAACATTTCCTCTGGTCTATATTGCCCGTTGGCGTTAATTAATAATAAGACTTGTATATAGCGCAACTGCCCCCGGGTGCTGCCTTTGACCCCGAGCGCTAAGAAACCTTGCTACGTCACTGTGGGGTCACGAAATAAGAAAGACAGAAACTACACTTTGATCTTATTCAAGAGGTCAGAAAGCACTTCTCTCCTGTGTTTGTCTATTCTTTCTCATCATTGTCAGTTATGAATTGGGCTATAAATAAGTAAATACTAAATAGATAAAATAAAAAGCTGTAATAATCATCAACACATCTTTAACAACAACAACAACTGGATGTTGAGGTGGTTATCAAAGAAAACAATCATTTTTCTTAAGTTAAGTAATTTTTTCGTAAAAAAATTAAACTTTTTAAAACATTCACAACAATTTAAACAGATAAATGTATTATTCATTTTTTTCATTTTAGCCTTTTTTGTGGGTGTAAAAAAAAAAATTGATAAAAAAATTCAAGGGGACAATAAGAAGTTTAAAAGTTATTTTTAGCACAAAGTGCTTGTTTTGAAAAAAAAAGAAAAAAGTTGACCAAGAAGAAAGAAAATGTTTTATGAAAATCGTTTTAAAGTTATTCCCAAATCCAATACTTACACTACAACATCTGACTGTTCTTTCCCTCATTCCCTGGGGTGGCGAAGGTCGAGGCAGATAAGGCACAGCAATTCCACAAACCTGGAAGAAATCCAACGAAGGGACAATAACCACCTGTTGACAGATCCAGCCAAACGCAAGATGGCCGTCAATCTGTTTAATGAAGCGTGTTCCACTCTACTCTGATCCGTTACTCACCCCCAGTGGCACTGGTTAAGAAATCGAACGCAGATTTCGGTGCCCAGTATTACAAAGCAGAGCTGCCACTTTTGGTATGTTAGTACCAAAAAACCCTTTCAACTACACGTTTGGTACTACGCTCAGAAGATTTGGTACGTTCAGACAATTTCCTTTCAAATCTACATTTTATCGAGTCAAGCGAAATATTAAAATATATTTCGTCCCACTTCCTACAAGGCACTTAGAAAGTTCACTAATATTTAGAAATAGGTAAGTTAATACCACTGTTTAGCCTCGCATAGGGTCAGGGAAAGACCACCACCCACAACTACAACTATTAACTAGAAGTAAAAGTGGAACCCGTCTGAAAAAACTGTTGAACAAGATGAAAAAAAATGTCATTCAAATGAAAATGAAGCAGTTTCTTTCAGTATTTGAGCTAAGTTTGATTGATTTGTTTTAAGTCATTAGTATTTAAGATGCTTTTCTTTATTTGGTACTTTTGTGGACGGTTTGGTACGTTTCGGCCCAAGCTTTTGGTACATTTGTCACAAACTTTGCTGTTACTTTGCAGGTGAACGTTCCAAACAATAACCAGTGACAACTGACATATGCTTTATACCCCAAACGTTTTTGTATTTTTATCTGGTTTTGCCGGGAGAGGGTAACGGCACGAGGAATGGACACGGCAAACCGAGTTCAAGCTCCGGCTGAGATAGTTTGTGTTCACTTCGCACTAAGGCCGTTTTCGGTAAGGCATGAATCCATCTCTCCCTCAAGCTATGGATGTGTTGTGTCAAATAGCACAGAGGGAAAGCGAGTGATGCCACCCCGGGTGCTTGTCTCCTCTAATTCTATATCACATATCGAACGAGTAAGTAAATGTGGTATGTGGACAGTGGAGCCCAAAGCAGGGACGGCTGAAGCCGTAGCCAGCGTAAGAGCACTATTTACTTTATACTTTTACTTATCTGGTTTTATAATATGAAACCTTTATTTTCTTTTTAAATATATGATAGGATTAATTATTTTTTTAAAAATTCATGCTCGAAAAAGTATTGGGAAAAAGTGCTATTATGTTTTATAGTTCCCAACAGGGAGGCGTAGCTAGAGATTTGGGGGTCTTGGCTCCTTGAGGGGGCCCCCATAGAACATTAAGTGAGATTTGATGAAAAAGGAAGATTTGCAATAAACATACACTATCAGTATCACTTAATTGCTGAAAATTCAAACAACAGCAATAGCTGAATTATTATTTATGCAATTCATGTATGTATAAATATATCCTAGTTAGTTATTACTTATTATTGTACACTAATGTCAGTAGAAATGCAGTAGGTGAACGATAATTTATAAAGCTTTTGCCTTTGGGGATCCTAAGGGCGTTTTCAAATAGCCCCCTCCAGCAGCTACACCTCTGGTTCCCAATTATAACAGGCAAAATAAAATACAATATATCCTTGTTATTGTACAATGTCAGTCGAGATGAATTATAATTTATAAAGCTTTTGCGCCCCCCATCAAATAGACCCCGCCCTCAGCTACGCCCCTGGTTCCCAATTATAACTTACCTGGCAAAACTACAAACGAAAAAAAAACATGATTGTCACCAGCAGACGATAAATAACCGTAATGAGCACAAGAAACGCTGGAATTTATTTCTCCTTTAGTCAATGTTTTCGAAATAAACATTTTGGTGGAGTTCCATTCAATTCAAGTGAGTGCTAAGTGTTACTGACTGATTTAGTAATTGTACAAAACAAAAATAAATAAACAAATATTTGATATTTGTTTTAATGTTTTTAAAAATAAAACGGGTACAACTTAGAGAATATGGCTTCTGTTCTGAGTGACGTCACGCAGATTGCGGTCTGTCGAAGATTTATGATTAGGCAGTAACAATATAATTTGCGTACTTATTTCTGTTTTCCTTCATGAATTCTATTATTTCTTTTTATTTATGCGCCATTTTAAACATAGAGTGTGCGCGGGTGTGAAAATTTTCACACTCACACCCGCTACGTGACGTCAGCAGAATTACAATCGGGACCACCATCGCTAAGTTGTGCCATAAAATGATATCGAAAAACATGGATTAAAAAATAAATTGAAGAAAAACTTAGACCATGCAACAAACTTTGACGACGTTGTTAATTTCCTCCTAGACTAGTTTCCGAACTATTCTTTTTAGCTTCACATGTAGGTATAATGAAGTGTATTCAGAGTTTATTCAAAGCCTAGTTTTCTCTTTTAAAGTTAAAGAAAAGAATGTGCAAAACTAGCTTAAACGGAAACGTTTTATTTTGATTATATCAAACTGCATGATTGCGTCTCTTAAAAGTTTACCGGGCAAAAGAGGATTTTCCTTCTTTTTAAAAAAATAAATAAATAAATAGATGTTTTTATTTATATATAACTTAGTACACACACATTTTTTTTATTTATATATAACTTAGTACACACAAATACTTTATTAGAATTTTCTCCAATCTTTCTTACTAATGACACAGAGATTATGACGATAATACAAACGTGTCCCCTCTTTTTTGCGGCAATATTTTTGTTACTTCACAAATTCACAATGAACAGGGTTTATTTGTTGACAAAACGAACTGTAGAACGCTTCTAAAGTCATTGTTCCCTCTAAGCTGTGCACGTGCACACAAGTATCGCAACCAGCGCACAAAGGAAATTAATGTGCGCACAAAAGATTTCAAATTCTGTAGATAACTTAGTGAGTTTTTATTGGAAAAATATTGATTGACTATGTCGAATTCAAAGCTTACATAAGCCTAAAATAAAGTCACAATATAACATACTTATTTTATTAAAATATTACTTATGTAATTTCTAAATAAATTAAAATATTACTTATTTTATTAAAAATAAATGTTCCTATGACTTTTTCCTACCCAGAAAACCAAAAGCCAACACAAGCACACATGGACTCAACCATTTTCCAGTCAAATAGACAAAAAATGAACCCCAAGACTGACTTCTTAAATGCCGCAAACGAAAGTTTTCATCACGCAACAAGCAACTTAATTAAGACCTCAGCAGTTGACTCATATTAGCAACCAGTGAGATGTAGCAACCTCAATCAGTCTTAATCTTTTCGTCACCTGTCTCAGCATTTGGTACTATGGTAATAGTGGGGTCCAGGGTGTAACATGCATACAGAATTAAAAGTTATTCCCCTTGCAAGATTTTTAAAAAGATTTGGGAACCCTGAAAGACACACACGAATCCATCACGAAACACACAATAATTTTATTAAAAAACTACAACAAAACAATAATTTATTTAAATATAAAGCAATTTAATAACAATAGTTTGATACACAATTTCATACAAAGTTATTTAATAATTTATTTTAATACAGAACAATATAATAACAATAATTTGATACACAATTTTATATAAAGTTATTTTATTTAATAATTTATTTTAATACAATAATGCAAGGGGAATGACTTTTAGACTTTTACGCATATTACGCCCTGGACTCCACTATTACCATAGTACCCAACATTTATGTCACTCAATTAAACACCATTAAAAGTGCACATATGAAAACTTTTACCACGGCACTCGTGACTCCAACTGAGCTCCATCAACAAGTATTTCAGTCGTCCTCAGCCTGGAAAATTTCGACTTGGAACTTCACGGCTTCCTATCTCTTCACATCTATCTACGTTTTCGCCACGAATCACTGCCACTCATATTCCAGTATAAAAACAAAGTAAGAAAAATTTACATTAACACTTAAGCACAACTAAAAACGTTCGAATAATTTCTTCAAAATAACTTTTCTGTATTTCAATCTGAAGAGCATTTCCACTGATTCAGATTAATTTCTTTCCATTGATATAAAAAATACTATCATAAATATTTGTACATTTCTTCTTTGGTGTCTTCATTCACAAATATATTTGTTGAGTCATTTGTTTTAACATGTTCTTGAATTTCTTTTTTATATCGTGCGAATCTTGAGGAGAGAACAAACAGGCAGACATCACGACCCACAACGTGGATTCCCAGAGATCGTATGCGAAATTGTGGCTGGCAAAAAATAAGATGGCGTGACGATCTAGACAAGTTCATGAAGTATTGGCTCAAGACGCACACGATGGAGAGTATTATATGATGAGGATCTTATGTAATTGAAGATGGGTACTGATTAAGAATATGTATGTAATGAAGAAGACAGACACGTGTTGATAGAACAAGATATGTTTTAATACTATATTAGTAGCAGCAGCTAGTGACGTCACATCAAGGGGACGTAATTGGCTTTGGATCTGGTATTACTACATTCAGTAGTAATTGTATATAAAACAGATAGATCTGGCGAATCTTGGGGAAGGTCTATGGCCAATGGCTGCTGCTGCTGAATTTTATTACACCTTTTCCCTTTTGATGTCCCATCGTCCCAATCTTTACTTGCGGCCACTTGACCGAGTGGCTAAAGAAGTCGAGGAGTTGATTTCTACCTCCATGAACTGAAGTATAGCATTTTACATCAATACAATTTAACAGGGCCTTAAAACATACAGTATCGCCCATAAATAAGTACACTTCTACCACTTTTTAATAGAAAGGTCTTCTAAACCAAACATAGCAGGATTTTATTATTTCAGTCAAAACGGATATTATCAGGTATTATTTATGACCAAACTGTACAGCAATGAAACCCTGTTGCCATAATCTGGTCATTTTTTCGTAGTGTTGTACTCAGCTTTGGACAGCAATATATTCATATTTTTGGCAACAGAGTTTCAATGCTGTAGAGTTAAGTCATGAATAATACCAGATAATATCTGTTTTGATTTTGTAATGTTCTACTAGAAATAATAAAATCATGCTATATTTGGTTTAGAAGAAAATTAACTTTCTATAAAATAGTGGTAGGGTGTACTGTAGTTCATGTTTGAGCTCAAAGATAAATGAATATCTAACTGTACCATAGCGATGGGGTGCATAAATGAAAATAGATAGTTTAATAAACGAGCATGGGTAAATTCAAAATAGCCAAAATTCAAAATATACAGAATAAAAAAGATGAATTAATTTAATCTTTAGAAACTATAAACAACCACACTATAAATGAGACTGACAGAACTGTATGGGAATATTTGTGTTTGACAACATTTCTGTGGAATTACGAATAAACAGAGTATGTTTTTTACAAGAAAAATCGTCTCCGTCTCGATCCTTCGTTACGTTCCAGACCAATTCTTTCCAGAGACCAACCTACGTCTTCCCGAAGTCCGGACACATCGTGCGCCCTGACACCGTCCACAACAAGAAGTGACGAAACCAACCAACTGTCGTTGAACGTTTATCGCCAACCTCCAAAAAGGTGATAACGTTACATAACAGCAAATCACGTTGGCGACCCTTCTATAGCTGATACCGTACGAGCTTAGTAGGACTCTTCTACAGACCCTAACCTAAACTAACTTAGCTGAACATTAAATCCGAAATCCTAAATCTGAGACGGAAACTCTCCTGATCAATTTATAATCTTTGTTGTTGTTAATAAGGGCCGTCGGAACGCCATAATGTGCTAATATGTGTTCCTTATTGTTTCGAAAAATGCTACAAAAAGCTAGCTTTAAGATTACAGAAAGAGTAAATAAACCAATCATTCCCTTCAATTATTTTGTGCTAGTTCATAGCAACCAATGCTATCAGTGAGAGACTTTCTCCGTCATGAAACAAGTAAAAACATACTTGAGGTCTACGACAACATATAGCAGAATTAATGATCTAATGATGCTTCATGTACAGAAAGAACGAGTTTATAACATAAGCTTGATTGACATTACAAACCAGTTTGTTGAAGGAGTAGATAGTAGAAAGCAGATTTTTGGACAATTTACGAACAGAGATTCGAGTAAGAAACTAAAAGTAGCACATAAAGGCACGCAAGCATAGGTCACACAAGAACAATTTAAAGAAGAGAGCAATTTTTGCGTTTTACGGTCAGGTCAATTGACCTGACCGTAAAACGCAAACATTTTTGAATCGAAGTGTCTTTGCTTGAATAAATTGCATCGAGAAAATAAAACTAAACGAAATTTCTGTAAATGAATATAAAAAACTCAGTTATAATCTTTCAGTCTAAAAGAAAAAGTTTGTAGGTGAGTTGAAAAATACATTGATATCTAACAGATTTTGAAGCTCTATTTTCAAAGATTCCCTAAGCAGCCTTTTGTTCATAATTATCTTCATCAATTAGATATCTGAATATCATCATATATCCATCAATTAAATAGTTCACTTTTTACAGTAGGGGTGTTTTCCAGCGATCTAAAGGGTGTGGTCTAAAAGAAATTGTTTTCGCTCGTAGCCCCCACCTCCATATGAGTTTCGTTCCGCCGTTAATGTTAATAAATATAACAAACGTCTTTCCCGGTCAAAAAATGTTACAAAGAGTACGTGTTTGTGTACATATATTAATGTGCATGTATGTATGTGCGTATATGTGTGTGCATATGTTAATGTGCGTGTGTGTGAGTGTGAGTGTGAGTATGTGTTAGGGTGTATGTATGTGCGTATGTGTATGTGCGTGCATGTCTTAGTGTGCGTGTATATATGTGCTTGTGTTAGTGTATAAGTGTGTGCGAGTGTTAGTGTGTGTCTGTATGCGCGTGCGGGTATGCCCGTTTTTTAGTATGCGTGCATGTGCATGCATGTATGTGTGTATATGCGTGCGTGTGTGTGTGTGCGTGTTTGTAAGTCTGTGAGTGTAGGTGTACATCTGTTTATGTGTATGTATGTGTGCGCGTATGTGTTTACATGTGTTACTGTGCATGTATGCCCGTGCGTGTATATGCTTTTGTGTGTTAGTGTGCACGTATCTGCGTGTGTGTATGTGCCTTCATGTGTAAAATGCATTCGGTTATGTCTTCGGCGGGTAAATTAATTAAAGAAAATGTGACCAGGAAATTTCGTTGACCGGTAATTAGTGTTGACGCGAAAATGCGACCAGGAAAAGGTCGTCGGTTGGTAACTTGTTTGACCACTTTGACTAAAATTAGGTTGAAGGTAAGAACTAGTCAAATTTAGTGAAAGTGGTGTGTTACAATATTTCATCCAATAATAATAAAGATTAATTTATAAAAGACTACTAGGTCTCATATGTAAAAAAAAACCAACATAAATATGGCGCAGAGATCGGTTGTAGGGAATGAGTTTATAAGTGTTAATCAGCTTCTGCTAATCCATGAAGTCTTCGTGGTCTATTAGTAAAAGAAGCTAGGCGTGAACCAGTCTCCCTCTGGCAATGAGGGTGTGAGTTCGATTCTCACCGAAGGATTACTCTTTATTTTCAATTGCGATGTTATTCGTTGCCATAGAAACAGTTGTATAAAAACAACTGAAGATAAAAACTAGTCAAATTTAGTAAAAGTGGTATATACAATATTGTTATACAATTTCCACTTGGCTTTATTGGAGTATAATGGATATTGGGGTTGATAGTGAACATGCCGATATACAAGTGCATGAATTGTTTGAAGGTGCTCATCATAGCACCTGGATTTTATCGCTTTGCATAAAATCTTGGATAGATGTAGCTAATAAGTAGATACTAACATATATTATAAACAGCATCACCAAGTAAATACATATTGTGCTTTGGAAAATATAAATTGTTCTTATATTTGCCTTGAACAGCTAAAATGCGGATTAAATGGATAGGGAGTTTGTGAATTATAGGATCCACTAGTTTACACGTGCCATAAAAATGACAGTATATGTGAAATATGTGAATACACATTGCATTTTATACATGGAGACAATAGAGATGTGCATTGCAGTGAGCTTGGAGAATAGCGTTCTGTTGACCACAAACGTATTTTTATTATTTTTTGTTTTTATTGCTTGTTATATTTTTGTCATTCTTTAAATTCAGCATTTTTACCACGTCATCAGCACATACAATTCTACCGTACGTCATCATAGATAAGTTGCGTCAAGAGGAGGTGGTAGTGGCTTAAGAAAGCTCTATAAATGCGATTGTGTGGTGATCATATTCACATGATCTCGTCGGTCATTGAGCCAGGTATCATCGCCCGACGGGCCGAGGAGCGGAAGACAGCCAAATATCGCTCACTGACCGATAGGTACGAGTTTGTGACCTGTTGCGGTTGAAACGTCTGGTTTGATAGGCCCCAAGGCATTGAAGCTCATTCGAAAAATAGGCTCCATAGCTGCTCAACGCCATGACGAACCGCGCGAGACCAGCTGGCTTTTCCAACGTGTGTCGATGGCAGTCGTCCGTGGCAATACGTTCTACATAATGACTGCGGGAACAGACAGAGTTGTCCGCTAAATTTTAATTTTTTTTATTCAACGGTCGTATTATAAAACCGACCCGTGACTATGCATCGTTCAACGATTTTTAGTGAATGCCAACGATATCTTGAAAGTCATATGAATTTTCGAACGCCTTTCTATTTGGATTTAAAATTACGAAGACTCAATGTTACTTCACTCTTCAAAGGTCGACACTTTCACTTCTGTTTAACGTCAGGAATGAAGAGAGCACTTTCAAACAGCAAAAATAATAAGATGTATTTTACAAGTAATCAAAATACACCGCTGAAGATCCAGTTGTTGAATCCTTTTTCTGGAGCCTATCCAAGCCCTTAAACAGACACGAAAATAGGTAAAGTCAGTATATCTACCAAGATATCAGCATAGCAATTCAACCCATTATACCTATGATAAAACACACAAACACTGTGAATCCAATAACTCAATCGAATCAACAGAATCTACCTATGTTTCATATATTTTTGTCAGAAGTTTATGCTAAACACTTTCCAATAAACAGATGCCTAGGGGAAGTTTATACATACACAATTTATGAAAAATAGACGAAAATACAGCATTTCACAGTTTTTCTTTTTATAGTTTACTCTTAACAGTAATCGTGACTAATCTATCGCATAACCACATCGTTTTTTTTTCTTGTGAAACGCTTTTTTAAAAGATAATGGAAGGAAACTTCCATTTGACTATGATAAATCCTTTCAATCAAAGGTCGATAATTCTTCAAGAAGAGAACTAGAGTCACCTCCCTTGGTCATATTTTCAGGTGTCGTAATACAAGTTGTTCAGAAAATGGCCGCTTGTGTGATTTTTTCTGTTTCTCTGTCTGTAACAATGGACTCTTCCATTCAATGATAACAATTTTGCTGATAAAAATATCCCCTATCCACCATTTGAAACAATGGACTCTTCCACTGAAGCGAATTCAGTAGTTTGATTTCTGAAATCTCATAGAATTTCAAATATATCCGTGATTTTTGTTTCACGTGGATTATCTAGTCATCAACTATAATAATTCGTCACGTGTATTTGTATATTTATTTTTTGTCTGTAACACTTTTCTACGTAACCAGACGTCACTGGTGACGTAACGTTTGTCTGGTTACATAATGTAGTAGAAATAGAATTTTATATTACGTTAAACTTGTTAAATAAAACTCCATGATGATTCCATGGTGAATAGAATGTTATTTGTCAATTTGGGGAGAGGATGTGGCAAAAAATCTTTTATCTGATAAACTGACATATGTGTATCCATATATATATTTGTGTATCTGTGTGTAACACTTTTCAAAATTTATACAAAAAATAGGCAATTCGGCCATCCCTATGTATTTTGACTCTTCCAAAAGTCTTATTTTTATATAAGACTAGTTTATCCATGTAACTTCTTTTGTTTGTTTGTTTGTTTTTCATCAATCGTCATGCTGAAGCAAACATATATAAAATATTCTAAGGAAAATTATGAATCACCACAACCCATATATACTGAGTTGGGGGTGATCAATTAAAAAGTTGGAAAAAGTGGTGATCAATGAATAAGTTACTTCTCTTGCCTTTCGTTGGGCTGCACTAACTAGTGAACAATTTAGCATAAACTTACATTGCATATTGAACCGCCCTCTAAAAACCTATTTAGATAGATACATAGATACATATAAATGTCAGAACACATGAATAACCTAAACCCAGCAATGGTAACAGTGATTAATTAAGTGAATCCGGCTGTGATTTGAATGTCCGACATAGAGATAGGCAGGCGAATGACATTTCCATTAGTCCATCGTTCTGATGTTTTAATAAAGGATCAAATTTATTGTTGAGTTACAAAGATTATTTAATATCTGTGAAAACTTGAATTAGTCACTCACATTTCTTTTTTGTTTTTTTTCTTTAAAAAATATTGATGAGTTAAACTCATTTAAAACAACAAAAACCAAATTTTACATTTTCTTTGGATTTTTAAACATTTTAACAAAGCAGTTGTCGCTTTAAAGTTTAAAATCTATCACGACTTCTTTGATTATCTTTTTCAACAAATAGTTAATTTCATTTGGGATATTAATTTCATAAAAGAAAGAAAAAAACGTAATTTAAAAGGGCTGTCAGGATGTTGAAAATGACCTAAACAGCCATAACATGTACATCAGAAGGCATACACCAATACACAAGGTAGAACTACGTTCATAAAAATGTTAATTTTAAGTTTTTTAAAACATTTTTGAAGTTTTAGAATTTTAATATTTTATAACATCTAGAACACTAAAATTGAAAATATTTTTCAATATTTTGTGTTTTCATAGTTTATTACAATTTAATTTTTTTTTTAATGGGATATTTTTTTTAATGGGATATTTTTTTATGGGATATTAAGTTGACAGAAGAAGTCTAACCTGGTGATAACGACGTAATTTTCTTCACTGTTACACCATGATTTTATTTAACGAACCCCATTAATTATTTATTCAACTAATAATTGATTTTAATCCAAACGACCAGCTTACATTTCTTAATGAAAAAGGTGACAATTTCCAGTCATTCCTGCATTAGCAATAATGATAAACGCATCTCAAGGACATGGGCATCCGCTGTCACTTTTCCAGGGGTGAGGGAGGGAGGCACAATGATATATTTCCAGGGGGGTTCAAAAGGATATATTTGGAATATTTAAAAATAGCTGCAATGCCTCTTGGGCTGGCCATAACATTAACTATTAGATTCATGAACTGCTTGTAACTGCTGTGGAACTCTTTAATGAATAGAATTTAAAAAAATGGAACTCTTTTGTGAATTGAATTACAGAAAAAGAAATTAACCAAAAAGTGCAAGGGAAGTAACTTTAATCAGAAGTTACCCCCTTGATTTAACTTTTAAATTCCCTAAAATGAATTTAAGTGAATGTAAGTGTTAAATCAAGGATTAGGTGAAAGCACCTCTTGAGAATGTGCAGTGTGTCACTGGTTTCTGAAGTTCCAAAATGGTGATAGGAGTTTTGAAGATAAAGAGGGTATTGTGTCATAGTTGTAAGTGATACATTGTTTGAAAGTTAGTGAAAGAGAATCCTTGTCAAGACATTCAACATTAAGTGGGTGCCACATGACTGCCAAAAAAAACAACAACAAAAAAACCCAAAACAAACAAACAAGACAAAAAACAGAAAAAAAAAATTAATTCACTTTTTGATCAAATACAGAGGAAGCTGCTATTTGTGCTCACTTTTTGGACAGGGTTTTTTAGATAAAAATACCCGGCTGATAACATTAAGCAAAGAATATAAAAATTGGAACAAAAATTGGAACAATCTAAAGTCATTGTTATAAATTCATTTTTATGTTATTAAATTCATTATTATAGACAACTTTACATTAATTAATGTTTATTCCTTAAAAGAATAGTTTCAATATACAAATACTCAAATTTTTCAAGAAATGTTTTAAAATGGATGACAGCAGCAGTTTTCAGTAATGTGAATGACTTTAGCATAAATCTAATGTAAACCTTGATAATCTTGTTTCCATAAAACTATATAACTCTTGGAATATTTAAGTACCAAATTCAGTGATAAAAATAAAGAAAGAAAATAGCTTGTATGGATTTCCTCTGATTTATTCCCGTTGTTGCATTTGAAAGCAAATAATTTACAGTGCATATTCACAATTCTCTGCAGCCTCTACTTGGTTACCATTCGACTATGAGGAGTTAAAGGGAGATAACTTAAGATTATGCAGAAAATCTGAATACCAAATTTAAATGAACAGTATATTAAAAACTTAGTGATTTAATAAAAAGAGAAAGGTAATTTTAAATAAAAAATTTGAAATGTCAAGATACTGAATATTATTAAAATGTGATATATATATATATATTTTTTTTTACACTTCTTTATGTACAT
>VCCN01002796.1:529706-539717 GCA_006491835.1 Architeuthis dux | reverse complement strand
CCTAAATAGGTTTTTAGTGTGGGTTCAATTTGCAATGTAAGTCCATGCTAAATTGATACCTTAGTTTGTGTCCATTAGGATTCACGCTTTTTGTCTGAAAATTCAGACTTTTTTAGTGATCACTGCCCAACAAAAGGTATGAGAAGTAACTTTTTCCTTGATCACCCCTCTTTCCAATTTTCTAATTGATCTCCCCCAACCCGCCCTGCTGCCAAAAGACATTGGTCACATGATGGTTTCTATTGAGTGACTAAGCAGACCTGTTTCTTTGCCTTTTCTACTAATCTACTTATTTTTATCTCATAGTACAATAAACTTGTACTACAGGGTTAGTACATTGACCTGAACTGCTAATAACAAAAACATCCAGTAAGACTGAGCTGTGGCGTGGCATTGGTTCTCAGCGCCTGGGGGCAAAGACAGCGTCCGGTGGCATTTGGGTTATAAGGAAGAGCATAATTATTAATTAACCGACATTATAGGCCAGAGGAAATTATGCTCCCCTTCTCACCTGCTCCCGGGGCTGACTGCTCCGACTCGCCACCCCACTCTTGCCACGCCTCTTAGCCTGAGCTAGGTTTATGCCTAGGTAAGTTGTATTGATATGCCATTTTTTACCCTAAGCTTCAACTGGTTTGGAAAATTCCACTATTCCACCAGCACGTGTCTGTTCCTAAGCTTGTCGGATTAGTGAGGTTCAACCTGTACCATCAAGAAATTTGTAAAAATCCATCTCATTTTGGAGAAATTAAAGAGAAAAAAAAGTAACCAAAAAGTGCAAGGGAAGTAAATTTAATCAGAAGTTACCCCCTTGATTGAACTTTTAAATTCCCTAAAATTAATTTAAGAGGTAAATCAAGGATGAGGCGAAAGCACTTCTTGAGAACGTGCAGTGTGTCACTGGTTTCTGAAGTTCCAAAATGGTGATAGGAGTTGTGTCATAGTTGTTAGTGATACATTGTTTGAAAGTTAATGAAAGAGAATCCTTGTCAAGCCATTCAAGATGTGGTTAAAAAATTAAATGGATACCACATGACCTCATAACACCCCTACTCCCCCCAAAAACAGAAAAAAAAATCAATTCAGTTTTTGATGATTTATTCCCATATTGACAGAAAATAAACAAAACCACTGATCAATATCATAAGTTGTCGTCTGGATCAATCAAATGCTAAACTATAGGTATGAACAAAAATGAAAACAAATTTCAATTGTGTAAGCGACACCTGATTTTAAAAAATGTATGATAGACAATGCATTACACATATAGTTGAGTGGAAAAAATAACCAAGATTAAAATGCACGACAGCTGCGCATGCAAAAAAAGCAGCTCCCATAATTTGAAATAGCAGTCAATTTACATGAACAAAAACAGAATAAAATATATTAAAAATCCAGGCCGTAAATATTTTGTTATCATTTCATTATATTTAATTATTCATCCATGTTATAATAAGTTTCAGTCAAACCAAGACATAGAAAGAATAAAAAAAATATGCATTTCTAAAATTTATAAGATATCGGAATAAATCGATAAAAATGATGAAAAATATTTTTTTTAAATAATATTAAGTGAAAAGCTGAAATGATAATTAATTGAATAAACCAAAAAAAATTCTGAAAGAAAATTATTTTACTTAATTTTCCTGTTTTTTTAATCCCAAAGTTCCAGCAGTTCCTGGATATTATTCTAAAAAAGGTAAACATAATTAATATCTCCAGGGATCTATCTGTAAAATGTCTAAAAATCAATGAAAGCATCATTATATAAAATAGATAAAGCGTCAAACTAATAAAAGGTGGTGTAGGAATCATATGAAAAAAATTGTTCTTCTCCTAAATTTGGAATGGAAAATTGTTTTTTTTAAAATTCGCCCTTTAATAAATAAGTATCGAAAATTTTATTAAATTTGAATAATATGTCGATTTCACGCTAAAATTTTCGTCCATTTTGTTCATACCTACTAAACCACGAAAAATGAAAATAGCTATGATGCTTAAAGCCTCCCATAGTGGTCAATTTACACGAACAAAAAAACAGAAAAAAATATATAAAAATACAGGTGGTAAATATTTCTTCATCACTTTGCTATATTTAATTATTTATCCTTGTTATAATATTTTTATATAAGTTTCAATCTAACCAAACTATAAAAAGAATTACAAATGTTCATTTAACAATTAGTATCTCAGGGGATATACCTGTAAAATGTGTAAAACCAATGAAAACATAATTATATAAAATAAATAAATCATCAAATTAATAAAAGGTGTTTTGGAATCATGAAAAAAAATTCTTCTTCTCCGAAATTTGCAATGGAAAATTATTTTTTAAAAAATTGTCCTATAATAAATAAGCATCGAAAATTTTATTAAAATCGTATAATATACTGATTTTCTCAGATTTTTAAATTTCCCATGTGTCGATTTCACGCTGAAATTTTCGTTCATACCTATCAATATCATGTGACCACCATCCTTTGTTGGGGGTGATCAATTAAAAAATTGGAAAAAGTGGTATTCAATGAATAAATTACTTCACTTGCCTTTTTTGGGTAGTGATCACTAAAAAAAGTTGGAATTTAAAAAAAAACAAGCGTGAAAACTGCCAAGCACAAACTAAGGGACCAATTTAGCATAAACTTACATTGTAAATCGACCCCCCCCACTAAAAACCTATGGGGTTCTAGACATAATAAGGAGTAAATGTTTACATTTTCAGCCCTCTAGGTGTGGCTAGTGATAGATACATAGCCAGCCAGCCAGATCAACTTGAAAACTGACAAAACCTATGTTGACAGTTTTGGTTGACGGTTTCTAATTCTACCCTAAAAGTAAAAAGAGGATATGTCAAAATTATAACCATGTCATTAATATTGATTGTTAGAGTATTTATTTTGGGAATATTTTTTTAATGCAGCTGTGTCACCCAAGGCACCCACCAAAAGGCTGATTTACAGCCAGCAGTGACCATGTTGTTTATTTGTGCTGTGAACTCACCCAAAGGTTATCTACATATTTGCTTACTGTGGGTGGCTGCTGGAAAAAAAAAAACTTGAAAACACAGAAAGCCATTTTCGCTCCCACTGTTGTTTTAATAAGTAGGAAAAACAACCCTCGCCCACTAGCTGTTTTCAGTGCAATCCACCCCCATTCAGGTAATGAATGCCAGTGCCATAATTTGGATGTTCTTGGAAAGAAGGGCAGAGTTGATACTTTTGGTAGTATGTGATGTAAGGGTCATTTTTTTATTTGTGGCTTTTACTCTTCAAGGTGAACATTTGTTATTGATCGAATACCCTCAATTAAGGGCCAAGATGTTGTATGATTTGAAAGAAGCTTCAGGAGACAAATGCTTGGCATGTACAGAGCTCAAAACATGGTTGCAAGATCTTAGATTTGTAAGTAGAAAGAGCATCCAGATATAAAACAGTCTCTCAGATATCCATGAATATCTAAATTAATTTTCATTCAAGAATTGAATTTAAGAAAAAACTGGTTAGTCACTCAATAGAAACCGTCATATGACCAATGTCTTTTGGTAGCATGCCATGTTGGGGGTGATCAATTAAAAAATTTGAAAATTGCGTGATTAATAAATAAGTTACTTGTATTGCATTTTGTTGGGGAGTGATCAATAAAAAAAGTCTGAATTTTCAAAAAAGAAACAAGTGTGAATGCTGCTGGTCACAAACTAAGGGTCCAATTTAGTTTAAACTTACATTGAACAATTGAACCCCCCACTAAAAACCTATTTTGGGGGAATTTTCAAAAAACAAGAAGAACCTTTTTTTTCTAGACATAATAAGGAGTAAATGTTAAAATTTTCAGCCCATTCTCTAGCTCCATTGGTGCGGCCTGTACGCATAATATTTATATAGTCAGCCAGCCAGACCAACTTGAAAACTGAAGACACCTATGTTATTTTTTAAGGACAAATAAAAATCTTAGATAAATTCATATGGAAGTTACATTTTGGGACTTATTTGCTGATGACTTCATGTCTATCAACTACAACCGTTTATCCTACTTCGCACTTCTAATGACGTAATAAAAATGCTGAATTTAAAGAATAATATAAAAATTAAAAAAGTAATAAAAACAAAAACAAAAACAAAAAGTAATAAAAATCCATTTGTGGTCAACAGAACTCTATTCTCCAAACGGCAATGCACATCTCTATTATCTTCGTATATAAAATACAATGTGTATCCATATATGTCATATATGTCGCCATTTTTGACGGCACGGGTAAACTAGTGTGTCTTATTTATCATTAAGGGAGAATTCAGCGCAATTTAATTTGAATGTGCTAAAATTGTTGAAAGATTCAACAAACGCTAATTGGTGTATTTAACAGAGTTGCTTCCCTTACATTTGTTATCTATAGCTTTTTCAGACGTCTTTTGGAAGATGGCGGATTGGGGTCTGAATTGCCGACCAGAGATCAAATGTTTCTTAACTGCTTATCTGCTAGCGTTTTCGCAGGCTCCAGGACATAGCCTGGGAGACTTTTCTGGTAATTTATCATAAAAAAGCACTAGAAACGCCCAGAACACTTCGGAAAAAAGTTTACTTTATCGATTTTCTACATTTATCTGAACATCCACTGATTAAAGAATTTACACAACGGGTCTGGTTAGATAGAAACCATCACGTGACCAACGTCTTTTGGCAGCTCGCTGTGTTGGGAGTGATCAATTAAACTTTGGAAAAAGATGTGATCAATGAATACGTTACTTCTCTCGCCTTTTGTTGAACACTAAAAAGTCTGAATTTTCAACAACAAAAACAACAACAAGCGTGAATTAGGGACCGATTTCGCATAAACTTACGTTGCGAATTGAACCCCCAACTAAAAACCTACTTTGGGGAGGAATTTTGAAAAAACAAAAAAATCGTTTTTTCTAGACATAATAAGGAGTAAATGTTTAAAATGTTCAGCCCTCTAGCTCCATTGATGCGTCCTCGAAGCACGGCACATAGATTAGCCAGCCAGCCATCAAGCCATCCAGCCAGACCAGCTTAAAAACCGAAGAAACTTATGTTGACAGTTTTGGTTGATCGTTTTTAAAAACATTAAAGAACCGTTTCGTACATTAAAGGTCTCCGTTTTCTAAAAAAAAAGGTACAGATATCAAGATTTGGGCAGTAATCTATAGAAAGTAAAGGAACAGAGATTTCTTTGATTCTAACCGGCTTTTAAAATTGACTTGACAGATGTGATAGTTGTTATCATAAAAACTAAATTCATATTTAAATAATGAACACAACATTAAGTGTCTACCTGTAAAGAAAACGTTCCGTGCTATACATACATCAGGGCCGTCGGAACAGGGGAGAGGGGCTTCAGCCCCCCACCCATAATTTGCTAATATGTGTTCCTTATTTTTTCGAAAAATGCTACAAAAAACTAGCTTTAAAATTACAGAAAGAGTAAATAAATAGGCCGGGGACCAGCAGTGCCTACCGTGCACCCCCGTCCAATGATTCTACATTTAGGGTACCAAAATGTTCCTTAGGATGTTCTCTTTCAGAAAAAAGATGTTCCCAAGAAAAACGTTGGGAAGAACTACCTCATTTGCATAAAACAAAATGGCCACCAGCACACACCAAAAAATAAAGAAATTCATATCTCGTCTCCCAGTTGACATATCTGAGTACTTTAAAAGGCTAAATCATTGTTTTCAGACATGAGGAATTCAAAAATACAATTAATTTATAGGTATTTCAGGATTTTACAAGGAAATTTCAAGTATACTTTATAGGCAGAATTGTGGATTTAAAAATAAGAGGGATCGGGGGAGGCTTAATAGAAATATTTAAGATTATGCGTGGTTTAGAAGTAGTAAACCCTGGTGTATTCTTTTACTAGAAGGGTGTACAAGGGACTGAGAGACCACACATATACGGTAGAAGCAAATAGAAGTAGATTGAATATCAGAAAATTGTTTTTTTAGCAATAGAGTGGTAGGACTTTGGAATAGATTACCGGAATATGTAGTGCTATCAACAGATGTAAATGATTTTAAGAATAGTTATGATGTTTATTACACCACCGCAAAGGTTTAAAGCCCTAGATATTGTGTAAATATGATTGTTAAGATGTGTCCTTGTATATACAAATTATATACTTTTTTCACATTAAATAAAATGATTAAAAATGTTTCAATGCATTGCTAAAAATATCTACCCGTGTTTCTGTGAAGTTCGAGCGGTTTCTTTGCGTTCTCTTGCTTTAAGACTTGATTGTTCACTACTTTAAAGCTGTTAATAGTGTAAATTAACCCATTAACTACAGCAGATGTAAAAGAGGGCTGGTTATTTCTATTACTGCAATGACTGAAATTTCAGTCATTCGCTATTAATAGGTTTATGCTGACGACAATTTCATCTGAGTGTTTATTAAAAAGTGACTGAAAGCGTTTAGGTTGAAGGGTCCATTGTTTTAAATAGTGGGTAGGAGATATTTTTATCAGCGAAATTGTTATCTTTAAGTGGAAGAGTACGTTGTTATGGACAGAGAAACAAACAGAGAAAGTCGCACTATTCATTATATAGATAGTCTGTACACATTCAGGAAATAAAAAGAATACTGTCCAAAGTCAAAACAAATTGACTGACACTACTGACATTATACAATAACAAGGATATATATCTACATACATGCATTGCATAAATAACAATAATCTATTAATTGCAAATCTTTCATCAAATCTGACTAAATTTTGGAGTATCTACACCTCTGCGGACAAGAATAGTAAAACAATTAGCTATTTGAAAACCCCTCCGGACCCTAATAGAGGGGGAGGGGCAAAACCTTTATGAATAGTTGTTCACCTATTGCATTTCTACTGACATTATACAATAACGAGGACATATTTGTACATACATGAATTGCATAAATGACAATTCAGCCTTTGGGGTTGTCTTTCACAGATTAAGTGAAAGTAAAGCGTCCCAATGGAGCCCGGTGACGAAGACCCGGTTTCTGTTGTATTCGTCAGCTTAGTGATCGTTGCAAGTTTCAAGTCTGGTCGAGATCAGTGGAATCAGTGATTGGATGCATGTCTATTTATTGCAAATTCTCCTTTTTCATAAAATCTCACTAAATGTTGGGACGAAATCTCTAGCCACGCCACTGCTAACGATCGCTAGAATATTTTTGTCAATCTCTGGAGTTGACTTTATTTTTCTGTCGTAACAAGAACAACAAGAATCACGACCAACTGATTGGTAGGCTGGTCTCTTACCAACTGTGCTAAATTGACAAGTTTTACATATCTACGAAATTTATCTTACAGATACGCAAGGGCTTATTTCATTCTAAAAAATAAATACATTTATACCAAAAAAATTTTTTTTTATATTTTTAAAATTTATTACATAGTATTGTAGTAATACTCTTTAGTCGGAATAGAAGTAGGAGTGGTGTTTGACCCTGCAGCAGACAGACTTGTCTTGCCTAAAGTATTTTCCCTACCCTTGGATTGACAATCCAACATTAAATGCACTTTCTCTTGTAAGGTAGATTATCAAGATTGTCTTTAATAAAGAGGTGCCAAGTGATTTGATATTTATTGCTGTTAGTGATATCTTTTCCTCTGATCGCAATCTTAAAAAAGCCGAATCAGAGCTGTGGTAGCTGTTAATAGAAACGTCTATATTTGTCACGTGTATATCAACGCTTTACTATGGGCATATGCGAAAAGAATTCTTGAGTCTTTTTTTATTCTTCTGGTTAAGTAGTCCTCCGTAGAAATTCCACGGTTCATAAAATATTAAACTTGATAGGAAAAGTTAATTTAATACTTAACTTTATTGCCCTCAAAATTTGACAAAGAATACAAAAATATTCTTCCTATCCCACCCAGTGTTGCCAAGTATGGTTTGTTATTTATAGCTAAAACTGTCTTTTAAATGGCTAAAATCAGCTAGATTTTTCCATTTCCAGTTAACTTATCAAAGAAAATAACTATATACTAAGACTCCAGAACAAATTATTAATAAAAATTGTACATTTACTTTTATTACACTTATCAGATTTAATTGGCTATCGTAGATGTTTATTGGCTAAATTGGAAAAAAATCGTCCATTGGCTAAATTGGCAACTCTGATCCAACACTTTCCTTCCTCCTTCTTTTGGTCTTTGCTTTGCAAGCAGCAGACACTTCTTTCTCCCCCCTCTTTTTAAAAAGTACCTTACCAACGTGACATCAATTTATTAGAGAGTAGCGGTTACGCACTTTAATTATAGTGATGATAGTTGTTCTGATCGATGCGTGAACATTTAAATTTAAACAAAAAGATTGCATAACTTCTATTATAATTAACGCTGTTCATTTTTATTAGAGTTTACTCAATCTAATAAAAAGAGAAAAAGCTTTAAGAAATCATAAATGTAGAAGCTTAGCTTAGTGCGGCACAAGGCCAGATATGGGGAAATTACCGAGTCCTGTCTGCCGAAAAATGGCCATTAATTTATCTATTTATTATCATTGATTACTTTAGTTATCTGTCTATTCCTGTGGTCTACATCTACTATAACTTAATCGTTAGGCTTCAGACTAATGAGGGAGGAGTAATGAATGAATGCCAGTTATAATGAAGGTTGAGTCCCCTTTTCTCCCATTCAATCATAAGCACCCTCTTCCATTCTTAAAATTCTTCATTACATTGCAAGGATGGGTGGGTAGAGAGACGAGAAAGAATGAAAAATATGAGGAGAATGTAAATTTAATTGCTGTAAGGTACTATGCTTTAGTTCCTGTGGATAGCAACTGACTAGATGCCTTCTTTACTCACTTCGTGGGCGGTGAAACATCAAGAGAGGAAAGGAGTAATAAAACTAAACCACGTTAAAACAAATAAATCAACAAGTTTTATTAGTGTGAGAAGACACCGGAGAAGAGATGAATAATCAGAAAGCGGAACGGTCGTTCACACAAACAAGCAGAATACTATATAAGATTATATAACCTTATTTAAAACAAACACACATTTAGTAATTGTTTGGGACAAGTATTTGTTCCCAAAATAGTATTGTCAAACCCTAAGACAAAGTCAGGAGTTACTTTCCTACCGTAACAAGAACAACAATCCTCATCAAAGTTTGGGGTGTAAACCGATATATAAAAACCCCGTCCCCCTACCGTGATTTGAACTCGTGATCTATTGATTGCTAGGCCGGTGTCTTACTAACTGAGCTAAACTGACAAGTATTAGATTTTAAGGAAAATGTATCATATTTAATATATATACAATAGAAAAGCTGCTATAATTATCTCCAGTCGGAATAGAAGTTGGAGTGGAGTTTGACTCTGCAGTATTATTTTCGCATTCTATACTCCATTATTGGCGACTTACCCATTGTACCACGTTAGGGTTAGGGATAGGTAATTCGGAACCACGGTCATTGGAGTGTGGGATGCGAACATAAAGCAATACTACTAGCTCTGTAGGAGAGACCACACGACTTGTACTCATTATTCCATGAATTGTTCGAACCAATTACCTTATCTTATTTTTAAAAGGCTTCCCGACTGAAAATAATTTGGGGTCGCCGACTATAAGAATGGTGGTACAGCAAGCTCATCTCGTATAGAAATTCGCGAGTGTTCGATCCTCACTTGGCGCCAATGTTCCCTCTAATTTTATGTTGTACAATGTTTTTCCCTGTGACAAAAGTATGTGCGCACTTGAATTCGACATGGGGAATCAATATTTTTTCAATAAAAACTCAGTAAGATATCTATCGAATTTGGAATCTTGTGTGCGCACATTAATTTCATTTGTGTGCTGGTTGATAAACGTGCGTGCATGCGTGGACACATGCGCACAGCTTAAAGGGAATTATGTTTGGCGCCTGGTTATCTGTGCCAAATTAGGAAAAGCTTAACAAATACAAAGATTCTGCAAATGCAGGTCAATTATTTTTCTAGTACGCCCTTATTACAAGCCTAATCACCCCCGACTTACTCTTGCAACCCCTGCCTCACTTTCTTTGTAAG